>BQNB010022563.1:26382-62867 GCA_026074375.1 Tanacetum coccineum | reverse complement strand
ATTTATCATGATTACACATTGGTCAACCAAGTCAATCCACTACACTTAAATCATATTGGTGACGCACAATCACCAACAGGTCCTAACCATTGTATTCAGCAAGAAGAACGAATGACGACTAACACCCTACGTGTCAACCCCTTTCAATAAATTCGAGGATGTAATCGAAATGGTTGGTAAGTGGTATCGTGAAAATCCGAGGCGAATAAAGTAGATCAAGATTAAATATGGTTCATACACAAATCTCGAACTTTTGGTTTCACTTGCGTTTATTCGCCACACTGTTTATCTAGCGAAAACCATGTGTTGATCATTAAGATCAAGGAGTTGCTTCGAATACTTAACAAAAGACATTTCATATTTATACAACTAAAAACATGTCTAAAGTTATCCTTAAACTTACTTGTTAACGTTATAAACAATTTCTTTACAAATAAATAAGCTAATAACAATTAGACATATAACTCTTTAGGGAAAAGAAAAAAATAATAAAAATAGGTGTTTCACATCAACTAATAGAAGTGCTCAATCTTAAAATCACATACTTTTTATTAGCTGATTGTAAATGTTAAAATTGAGTTACCAAAAAAACATGCATAAATACACATATATCAAAAATGTAAAAGAAAAAAAGTAATTAAAAAAAGAAGTAATTATTGAAAATTTAATGTAAATTGTCAATAAAGAAACAAAAAAATATTTAAGCTTAAGTTTAAAACTTTAATAAATTCGATTATCTAATTTGATGTAGAAAATAATTTATAAAAAATTGGTGTGAATTGTCAATAAAGGAAAGAGTAATCATTTAAGCTTAAATAGTTAAATTTAAGGGCAAAGGCCATAAATGACTAACCTACTTATCCAAATATACTGAGGTTCCTAATAAACTCTATAAAAGTACACCAAAACATGTATATATTTAAATTTTAAACAAAATGAATAACTTTTTACATGATTTGACTAAAATACCCTTTTGTCTTCAATCTTCATCTTCCTCATATTTATACCCAGATTTCGGCGACTATTTTCTGGGCAACACCATATTCTCCGACGAATTGTTTTTTAAAAAAAAAGAATTTTTAACCCCTTGACTAGAACATAGTAAACCTTCAGAGATCTGCCTTCGATGGTAGTTTCTCTCTCTCATCAATATAAACTCGTAAAGAAGGATATCTGAAATATTCAAAATATGATAAGAAAGTCCACTATCAAATTTTGCATAGTCATAAAAACAGTGTTCCCTAGAAGACACTTACGTGAGCATGAGATCCAAGATGTTAGCATAACAGCTATGAGGATAATCAGCACTGGATTTCTTTTGTGCACCATAAAGCTGACAAGAGACCACATAGATGAACTTCATATCTGCCATTGAACTTTCACGTTCGTTCAAAATCACACGGTTTGCATTTGTATTAAATGTCCGAAATCTAGTAAAAATCTCTGTCGATAAAAGCATAGGGGTTAGTTAATAATCTCAAAGAGAAGTAGATAGTGAAATTAATAAGTGTAAGTATAGGTGACCATCTTGATCCACTTACTTATAAACTAGTTGCTTTAATTTAAGTATGCCTTTTTCTTAAAAATTCTTTTTTGTAAAAAACAATTCGCTGGAAAATACGGTGTTGCCCAGAAAATGGTCGCTAGAATCTGGATTGAAATATGAGAAAGATGAAGATTGAAGAACAAAATGGTCGCTAGAATCTGTTATTTACTACTGGGTTGTTAACAGAACGATGTCTTCTCCCAACCATCCTACTTCCGAGATTGAGGATGCTTTTTCCTCTAACTTTCCCGACTTTATTCCGGCTTCTCCGGACTATGTCCCAGCTTCACCGGGAAAAACTTATTCTAGCTCTTCTAACTCATTTGGCGTAGTTCCAATAGCTTCACCAACTCTTTCGCTTTTTCATGATGACCCCTACATGAAGGTATTGCAAGCATTTTATGCTAAAGAATCACCTATTCCACCACCAACTATTGTGCCTCCATCTTCAATGTTTAATCCTCAAGAATTCTTTCTTCCTGAGGGATTATTATCACCTAAGAAACATAACCGATCATCCTCCTCTACTTCTGCCCTACCTCAAGACTTTGAGATGGGAGAAAGCTCTCGTAAGACAAGTGTAGAACGTCACGAGGAGCAAATTGAGGAAATTCTAAACCACCTAGATGAACTCTCTCTCGACCGCATTGAATATATAGAAGACAACATAGAAGGTCTCGAAAAAGGCTAGGTGATTATAGAAAAGGACGAGTAATCATCCAACAAGATTTTGATATTTTGGAAGCTGAACTTCAACAAGCTCGTGCCCAAATTACCAAACTCCAGAGGAAACAAATGGGAAGTAACCATAAGATTTCTCTAGCCCGCTTCAGGATTACTGAACTAGGAGACATTATCAACGACATGCATATTCGTCACCAAGCGGATATAGAAAATCTCCAAGACTCCATCAACGAACTCAAGAACCGTATGGAATAATCATCCAACTACTAGCTTAGATTCCAGTATTAGCTTTTAACCTAGCCACGGGATGTGTGGTATAAATAAAAACACTTGTCAAATCTTGACTATGTATAGTACTAAGGCAAGTTGTTCTTAATACAAAGGCAATCCCGTTATATACCTTGTTGTTTCATAATACCGATCCATTTATCATCACCATTCATCATCATCATTCATTATCATCATTCATCATCATCATATGCATCATTTTCATCTTCATCACCCTCATAGCAATGCTTATTCTTGAACTTTAAGCATTTTAAAGAAAAATAAGCATTACTCTTTAAACAATTTTAGACTTGTGATATCATTCTTATTACGTGTTGTCTTTTGTTGATAGAATGCCTCCCAAAAGAACATCAACATCGGAAGCACCGGCCATGACTCAAGCTGCCATTAGAAAACTAGTTGCTGACAGTGTCACTGCGGCTCTAGAAGCACAAGCTGCAACAATGGCAAATGCTAGTAATCCCAACAGGAACACCGGTCCTACTGGAACTCCTGTAGTAAAAACGGGAAACTATAAAGAGTTCATCAGCTGTCAACCTTTCTACTTTAATGGTACGGAAGGAGCAGTTGGCCTTATCCGCTGGTTTGAACGAACCGAATCAGTATTCTCTCGTAGCAGATGTGCTGAAGAAAACAAAGTAACATTTGCTACTGGTACTCTAACTGACGATGCCTTGTCATAGTGGAATGCATATGCCCAGCCTATGGGAGTAGAGCAAGCCAATCAAATCACCTGGACTGAGTTAAAAAGGCTTCTGACGAACAAGTATTATCCCCGGACTAAAATCAGAAAAATGGAAGAAGAACTTTACAATCTGACTGTAAAGGGAAATGATCTTAAACCTTATGTTAGAAGATTCTAAGAATATTAGCAATCTTATGCCCGACACATGGTCACCAAACACTGAGTAACTCCTGGGAAGCTTTCATCGGGAGGATTACTACGAAGTATTGAAGGAAATGTTTCGCTTCTAAACCTAAACCTTTAGAAGAAAGCCATTAACATTGCCCAATAGGGCTAATGGATCAAAGTAACAAAGCACACTCCGGTGCATGAGCAAGTGATCATAAACGATAAAGTTTGACGACCGAATTAACTTTCAACAACAACAATTACGCCAATACACAAAAACTGCCGGTAACACCAACACAACAAAACTACTATAATTACCAACCACAACAGACCCGAAGGCCAGAAGCTGTTGTTAAAGCATATGTTGCCATCCTGCTGAGATACAATTGGTATGCCGGAAAACTCCATTATGTTAGAAAATGTGATCTCCAGTCACACGGACTTTGTTAACTGTTAAGTGTAAATACTTACAACAAGGTGGGCCATTTGACCAAGAACTGCCGAAACAAGAGGCCAGCCACTGGAAGTAATCAACTACCAGTGACTGTTATTTGTCATGCCTGTGGAGAAAAAGGGCATTATACAAATCAGTGCCGAAAGACCAACATCAATGCCCAGGGAAGAGCCTACATGCTAAGGGTATTAGGAATGCCATCAAGTCCGAACGTAGTTACGGGTTGTGTTCTCCTAAAAACCAGCATTTAGCTAGAGTACATTATTTTGATTCTGGTATGCATAAAAGGCTTCATATCCACATCTCTTGCCTCTTATGTAAATATCCTGCTCTATTACAATAGATAAACTTTTACGATAATGCGATGAATGGCTGCGGAAAACCTAGTAAGCACAAACACCGTTATCCAGGGTTTGCACCCTAACCTTGCTAAATCAATCTTTCGAAATTGATCTCATGCCGATTAAACTCGGTAGTTTCGACGTTGTCATCGGTATGGACTGGTTGTCCAAGTATCATGCCAAAATTATCTGTGACGAGAAAGTCGTTCACATTCCTATTGACGGTGAAACTTTGTTTCATTCGAGGTACGAAGTTATAGACCCGATAAATCTCATATCTGTATAAATACCCGTAAACGATCACATATCAGAGGTTGTCAGTTTTTCATGATCAAGTTAACGGAGAAGAAGAAGTCAGGACGGGAAGAGATTAGTAGATATTTCCAGTTAGTAGAGAATCCCAGAAGTTTTTTCTGAAGAGATCTACCTGGCTTCTTTTCCAGTTCGCATGCTAACACAATAGATAGGAATTCCAATAATCGATCTAATTCCCGGCTTAAGCAGAACCTGTATCCCGCGCTTACCTTTTAGTTAGCATCCTTCAGAAAAAATTTGCAAGGAACTATCCTAATCAACTTAAAGAATTGTCAGCCGAGGTTTTATACGGACCAAGTACTTCACCCTGGGAGCTCTCTGTCTTTTTGTAAAAGAAAGACGGATCTTTCAGATTGTTGTATCGAATTACCGGGAGTTGAATAAACTTACTGTAAAGAATCGTTACCCACATTACCCAGAATCGATGACTTATTCGACCAACTTCAAGGTTCGAGTGTCTACTCAAAAATTGACCTAAGATCAGGTTATCATCAACTGAGAGTGAGGGATGAAGATATTCCTAAGACTGCTTTCAGAACAAGATACGGACACTATGAATTTCAAGTTATGCCATTTGGTTTAACTAACGCACCTGCTGTATTCATGGATCTCATGAACCGCGTATGTAAACCATACTTGGACAAATTCGTAATAGTATTCATCGATGATATTCTCATCTACTCTCGTAACGAAGAAGAACACGCAAATCATCTAAGAATAATCTTAGAATTACTCAGAAAAGAGAAACTATATGCCAAGTTCCCAAGTGTAGATTTTGGATCCGTTTGGTGTATTTCTTGGGACACTTAAATTAATCGTCATGGACTGTCATGTTGACCCCGCCTGATTGAAGCAATTATGAAAAAAGGCATCTCAACTCTCACCCACGAAAAGTTCGTAAATTCTTAGGACTCGCGGCTATTACGAGATTCATCCATGGTTTCTTAAAAATACAAAGCCTTTGACTAAATAACCAGAAAAAACAAGAGTATATCTGGAAAAAAGATCAGAGATGGCTTTCCAATTCTAAAACAAAAACTTTGTTAAGCTCCAATCTTTAGCTATTACTAGAAGGAAAACGATTGACTTTGTCGTTTTACTGTGATGCATCTCTTCAAGTTCTGGGAGCAGTTATTAATTGCAAAAATAAAAAGTAATGGTCATATGCGTCCCGACAGCCTCAAGCTCACGAAAGAAAACTACACCACCCATGATCTTGAATTAGGGCAGTGTATTAGCTCTTAACATTTCTGGAGACACTATCTATTCGGTACAAAGTGTCTAGTTTTCATCTGATCACAAAGCCTTCAAGCATATTCTTAATCAGAATGACATTAAACATGAGGCAAAGTCGTTTGGTTAGAATTGCTTGCTGATTACGATTGTGAGATCCGCTACTATCATGGAAAAGCAAATCGCGTAACAGCATTGCCTTAAGCTGAAAGAAACCCACTCCGCTATCAGATCATTGATCATGAACCTTCACCAAAATTTTACCAACTCAATCTCGAAGCTCAAACGAAGCAAATCAAGGAAAGAAAAACATCAAACGCGAAAAACTACGAGGGATGGATTAAATCTTTGAAATTCGTCCTGATGAAAATCGTTGTATCAAAAATCGAAAGTGGTTACCATTGTTGGTGGGTTTGAGAGACTTAATCATGCATGAGTCTCATAAATCAAAGTATTCCATTCACCCAGGTTCTGACAAAATGTACCAGGATCTAAAGAAACTCTATTGGTGGCCTAACATGAAGGCAATCATCGCGGAATATGTTGGCAAATGTTTGACATGTTCTAGAGTTAAGGCAGAATGTCAAAAGCCATCCGGCTTACTGGTACAACCAGAGATTCCTATGTGGAAATGGGAAAGAATAATGATGGATTTCGTTACAAAACTACCCAAAACATCAAACGGACATGACACAATCTGGGTCATTATCGATCGTCTTACCAAATCCGCACATTTCATACCTACCCGAGAGACAGATAGTATGGAAACCCTTACCAGGTTGTACATCAAAGAAATAGTCTCCCAGCATGGTGTGCCAATATCCATCATCTCGGATCGTGACAGTCATTTCACATCCAGATTTTGGCAATCACTACAAAGTGCCTTGGGTACTCAATTAGACATGAGTACGGCATATCATCCTGAAACCAATGGACAAAGTGAAAGGACCATTCAAACACTCGAAGACATGCTTCGAGCCTGTGTTATAGATTTTGGAAAAGGATGGGAAAGACACTTACCATTGGTAGAATTCTCATACAATAACAGTTACCATGCCAGTATTAAGGCAGCACCATTCGAGGCACTCTATGGTCGAAAGTGCATATCACCTGTTTGTTGGGCCGAAGTTGGAGATGTTCAACTCACGGGACCAGAAATAATTCATGAAACCACTGAAAAGATAGTGCAAATTCGACAACGCTTGCAAGCTGCAAGAGATCGGCAAAGAAGTTACGCCAATGTCAGGCAAAAGCCTTTAGAATTTCAAGTTGGAGATCGTGTTATGTTAAAAGTGTCACCTCGAAAAGGTGTCATTCGTTTTGGAAAGCAAGGAAAGCTTAACCCTCGGTACATTGGACCATTCAAAATCCTTAAACGGATTGGTCCAGTGGCATATAAACTTGAGCTTCCCGAAGAACTCAGAAATGTCCACAATACTTTCCACGTTTCTAATCTAAAGAAATGCTTATCTAACGAATCCCTTGTCATTCCAATAAAAGAGCTTCAGCTCAATGACAAACTCAATTTTAAAGAAAAACCAGTAGAAGTTATAGATCGAGAAATCAAGCAACTAAGACAAAGTCGTATTCCTATAGTCAAAGTACGATGGAACTCTAAAAGAGGACCAGAATTTACATGGGAACGCGAAGATGAAATTCGTGCCAAATATCCTCATCTATTTTCCAGCATCTCTTCAAAATCCAATTAAATCTCGGGACGAGATTTCTGTAAGGATGGGGGACTATAACAACCCATAATTTTCATCAATGTAAATATCCATCTATTAAAGTAGATGTAATGTACTATCCATCTATTAAATTAGATGCAATACAAACCACCTTTTTACAGGGAAATTTTTTTACTTAATTCTATTATGTAACATGATTTACATAAATAAAGTTAACGAGCTCATGCAACCTCTACCTATGCTATCTCTATCTATGTTTATATCAAGCAAACATCATAACATGTCAAGTCAATGATCTATTATCCTCTATAACATGTACGTTATCTATTTAACATAGTTTTTACGACAATATTATCAAATGAGCTTTATCCGTTAACGTTTATGCCTAAACCCTAATTATATGTAAAATTTACATATAAAATGAATGTACAAGCATCCAAACCATATGTATAAGTTACTTAAGCATAACATTTGAAGATGGTTAAACTGTTATCATTCAAACTTTATGTTTTCATGTAGATTTTGGGACCTCTGTTTGTAAAAACTCTGATGAAATAATAAATGATAACTTATCTTTTAAAAACTCTCTTTCGAGTCGTTTTCTATGATTATGACTATTGTACTATGAAATAATACCCCAGATTAGCTTCCGCTGCTATATGTCAAAAATGGGGGTGTTATACATAAGCAATATTATGTGAGAAGATGTTGGTACTCTCTTTACAAATCTCTCTTGATCAACCTGATCTAAATCCCCTTATCTATTCTATAGGCTAATACTGATGACCACTAATGGAGACAACCCGATGAAACGAACCTGAGAATGAAGCAAAATCCTAAGTTTGTGACTTAATCTTGTACTATCCGTGTGATGAAGAATGGTGTACCCAATACCCTAATCCCAAAGGATAATAAGTACTTGAACCTCTTAAAATCTCCTCAACTACATGAGACACTGAGTACTACAATGTAACTCCTTAAAGTGATAGTTACTTTATGGGTATAGAGAGAAAGAATCACAAAAGCAACTAGATATCCAAGTCTTCATCACAAACCGTATATGCCCGAACAAGTCATCTTCGTTGAGGAGGTAGAAAGAACCAAAGATGAAATAAGTACACTCCCCGTGAAATACTACTTCAATCCTAAATAAGTAACATCGTACAAAAACTCCATAGTCATTGAAACTCAATACTAGCCATTATGAATGAAGGTGAATTTTGATAAAGATCATTTTTAGTGTAATGTATTGTATTTGTTGTGTTGTTGTTCATGATTTTGATGTGTTATGATCGTTAACGGATATCGGGCTTAAAAAATATCACAATTGCACGGCCCGTTCATGTAATAAAACCCAGTCACATTTACCTTTTACCCGACATGAATTGTTTTATTACCCGGCCTCAATCCGTTAACACGAGCCCACAATAAATAAACCATAACAGTTCTGGCTCAATCATCATAGCCCAACACCATTTTAAACCCGGCAACCCATTTAAGTTATAAACCAGATTCATCACATATTAAAATTCGGCCCACATGTTAAAACAAAACTAGCTGGTAAACAATTTCATCCCACCACAATCGGCCTATACTAAAACATATTACTTGATCCAACAATATAATCGACCCAAACATCATTAACACACCGGCCCAAGGCCAAAATTATAACCCTAACTCTTAGGGATTTATAAAGCTACAAACCTAATATCACTCATAACCCTAATAATCCCACGTCTCTTTTTTTGCAGTCAACACTTCTCTCCCAAAAAATAGATCTAACAAATTTGTTGCATCTCTTCCATCTTCTTCTCATGAAAAATTTCACCTTAAACTTTTATCCATCTTAGATTCGAGCAACAAATAAGCTATATCTTTCTTTCTCCATATTGTTTCGAACCTTAAACAAACAAAAGAACCTCCTTGAATATGACTTTTATAGCTTCAAGATCCTAGCAAGGGTCTCGGGTAGGTTTTATGATTCTTGTTTGTGTATTTCTTAACTCGAAACAAAGATTGAATATGATAGATTTGTTATAATTCTTTCTTTATATTCGAAAATTAAATAAGGTGTAGCCTTTACAAAGATCTATGATGAGTATGTGTTTAGTCAAAAAAATTTGTTGTTGATGACAAATAAACACAAGTCTGAGATCAAATTATTCTTTGCATTTTTCTATTTCGAGTCAAGTGATGGTGTTATAAAGATGGGATAGGATTAGATGATTGGATTCGATGTTGATATGTATTTGTGACGATAGGAATATAGTATAGATTGGTGGATTTGTTTGACATTGAGGCTGTAATTGATGATTGTTTAATTGTGGTTGTTGGTTAAGGTTTAACATTCTACTCGAGTCTGTCATTCTATCTCGTCTCTTATTCTGTGACTTTGACTGAGTCAAACTCGGTTGAGTTGACCCTGTCAACTCGGTAAATTCCGAGTTGACTCGGTCTGGGTTGGGTTGGTTGTATACTTCATCTAGGCTGTGGTATAATTCGCCCAGCTTGGCAGTTGGCAGATGTATACTTCGCCTACCATAAGGCGTATAGTTTGCCTAAAGATGTGGTATAATTCGACTAGGCTTGGGTGTATAGTTCGCCTGAGTACAATGGTATAATTCGCCCATAATGTGGTATACTTTGCCCAACCACACTGTATAATTCGCCCCAAGGTATACTTCGCCTAAAGGTGGTATACTTCGCCTGGGGTCTTTGTGTTCCACAAACAAACAAGACCTAGATCCAAAAAATTTGAATATGTGTCTCCTTTCAAATCCAAATATGCCAAGAATTAATAAGCTTAAAAAATAAGCTGTTAAACCAGACAAGCAGTTTATCCAAGCAAAAGGATCCATAAAATAAGCCAAGAATAAGATGTGACAGCCAATAAGCTCAAAATAAGCAGTACACCCCTCGAATACCACTGAATAGAGTCAATCCCCAAATAAAGCTTATAAAAATCTTGAAATAGACTATAAAAAATGGAGACCGCTTTTTGGATTACGAGATCTGCTTTTTAGATAAGTTTTGGAAAATAAAGAGACCAAAAAAACTCATCAAAAAGCCATAAATAAGCTGATATGAAGCAGATCCATACAACACAACACGAACAACCTTTTTGCCCAGAAAAGGCTCATGAAATAAGTTGTAATAAGCTTAAATAAGCTGGAAAAAACACGACAACAAACACAAATACAAAAACCCCTAGTTAGCTCGTGATACCACTTGTAGCGTGATACAAAACCACCTTATTCGTGGGGTCTTGGTTGATCAAACCATAGAAGATGAAACATGGTTTTAGTGAGAGAAAGTAGAGAAAGGGTTGAGAAAACTTGTAATATTAGCTTAAGAATGAGAAAGAGTTACAAATGATTTCACCAACCACCCCTCATGGAGAGCCATGAGGGCTATTTATACTAGAAACAAAACCAAACTATTCCTAGTTTATATAAATGACCCCTGCGTGATACGCAGTGTCCAAGACTAGTCCAATTCACGTGTAAGACGCCAGCTTTACTAAAAAGTGAGACTAACACTAGGAGGTGTTGTTTTCAGATACACAACAAATGACTTATTTAGAGAAAACTTTGTCTTATAGGGATCTATCTGTCATGTTTCTTAGAATCACTTTTCTTTTCTACGGGTGTATATCTCTTTGTTGTCTTATAGGATTGTTCATCCTTTCTCTGTGCACAGGCACAAGAATTTACCTTTGAGAGGTATTTTAAGATGCACTCATCATGATTTGCATTATAAATGTACTTTTTACATGTAGGACATGCCAAGTCTTTAGACTTTATGAAAGGCTTTTGATTCCTAGGTGACCCTGCTATGTTAACAGTTCTATTCGATACTCGACTAGTTATGGATGGTGGCCAATTCCTAGGTTGTTGATTAAAGTTCCTAGGTTTTGGTTTGTTACCATTACCAGTGTTTGGTAATCTAGCAGATTGATGCACACTAGGTTTGGTATTCAAAGCTTTGTCTTTATGAAGTTGTGCCTTGTTCTTAGCTTCCTCTAGGTAGTAGTTATGAACCATGTCTTTTGAGCCTGTAGATTCCCTTGGTGACTAAAATGACACATGCTTTGGGCGATTCCTAGAAGGGCCAGGTGCATTCACATCATAAGATCCAAGAGAGCACATAAGTTAACACTCGAAACCAGGGGGCTTCCCTTAAAAACCTAGAAACTCAAATCGAGCAGCTAACGAAAGAAGTTCATGCTAAAGCTGCTACTGAAATTCCCACTTCATCAGTTGGACAATGCAAGGCATTTTACGATGATGCACCAATTAACAAAGCATCCTCTAATAAAACTAATGAAATCTATGGAGTATCTTTCATTGATGAGCATGAAAATGATAATCTTCCGTTTGAAGGTTTACCACGCCAACTACCACCAAAATAAATAAATCCGGGAATTTTTACTCTTCCTTGCACTATTGGTAGTTTAGCTTTTTATGTTATGGCAGACTTAGGAGCTAGTATTAATGTCATGCCTAAATCTATGTTTAAACATTTAAAATTAGCTAACCTTAAGGAAACCAATATGCTAGTTGAAATGGCTAATATGACTAAGAAGGTTCCTTTAAGAATTATAGAAAACATCCTTGTTAAAATTGACAAGTTCTTATTTTCTTCAGATTTCTTGATTATCGATATGTTAAAAAGTAATGACACTATGATTCTTGATAGACCATTCCTAGCAACCATTCATGCTGAGATCGACGTTTTTAATAAAGAGATTGCCTTAGGAATCAGAGATGAAATGATTATTTTCGATATGAATAAAAAAATATACGAATTCACAACTCCTATTGATGACGTATAGTACGAATAACAGGCTCACCGGGCTTAATTCATACTATACACACTTGGGCCCAGACCTAACATAACAAAACATACGAGTTGCCACTAAGCCCATAAATAAGCTGGTAGCGGCCCGGATGTCTCAAGACGTACGCAGACAAAATACTTCCGCAACACGTATGCGGAAGATGATCTGTGTCCACAATCACAATTACAAGCGGATCCTTGCCCGACAAGGGTCTCACTCTGGCCACTAACAATTATAAGCGAAATACTAGGAAAACCTAGTATTGGGCTCACCTATAAAAGGGGATCTCTGACACTCCAAAAAGGTACGATTTTCTGACTCATACTTACACACATATACTCTGACATTCCCTGACAACATGGTTTCTTACTCTCATGTCGGAGCGTGATAGTGGGGTCCGTCCCCATGGTAAGGCTAACGGTTTGCTCTCATTTGTGCAGGAAGTCGTCTCATCACTTGGTTTAGTACAAGATCCAATCCACCAACAACTTATTAGCCCAACCCAATAAGCATTCCCAATCCATCTCATACCCCGTCATACTTTTTGTACTAACAAGTTGGCGCCATCCGTGGGACCCAGTACACAACTACGTTCCTAAAAATACTCACCATGAGCACACGTTCAGGTCCCTCTCCTACCGCACCCATGTCCGCCGTGCAGAATACGGTGGGACAAGGGAAAAAAATGTCGTAAGGAAATCTGAATGGGCCTGCCTGCGTCCGACGCATCCCTTAAGGAATATTGTGATAAGTATTACAACTAATTGTTGCCGGTCCTAGTCGAGAAGATGCACCAAGAGAAGGTACAGTAAGAAAAACTTAAGGCAGTGAAAGCCCATTTTAACGGTCTCACAGCACTCCAAATCAGGGACACCGAGCAGAAGGAGGGATCTCAAAAAAAGGCTCGGATCTAGACGCATCCGTAGTATGTCCGGGAGTCTTGAACCAAGACATGATCAATCCGAATCACCACGAAAGAAGGATCCGGAAATAAAAATGGTGTTCAAGGGCTGGAGAAGGGTGTATTCCATAGGCTAGGCGACAAGGGGAAGAGTATGTCTACATACTCGGATGATTCGAGGCATTAATCGTATCACAACAGTCACAGAGATACTAAAAGTTGTTACCAAAGTTCCCGCTCAAGAGGAACAGAAATCGCTCCTGAGAAACACCGTAACAAAAGAGTGTCCTCGCGCAGGACGGAAGCACTGTCAGAAAGCGAAGGTAGTGCAGGAGGACACTGGAAGTCACAGTCCAAAAAGCAAAGGTCAAGCATTGAGGATGGCAATCTATCCCAACCATGGGTGTGCGAGGAAACTGATCCGTTCACTCCTCGCATCCTCTATTTTGATCTCTCGAAGAGGACCCGTATGCCAAGTCATGTCAAAACATACGATGGAAGTGAGGATCCGGAAGATCACCTCAAAATCTTTCAAGCAGCGGCAAAAGTGGAACGTTGGGCGATGCCAACATGGTGCCACATGTTCAATTCCACACTTACTGGATCCGCTAGGGTATGGTTCGATGATCTCCCACCAGAATCCGTAGATAGCTACGATGACCTAAAAGAGGCATTTCTGGCAAATTTCCAACAACAAAATAAATGCATCAAAGATCCTGTGGAAATCCACCATATCAAGCAGAGAGAAGGAGAGTCTACGGAGGATTTTGTGCATAGATTCAAGATTGAAAGCAGGGATGTGAAAGGGGCACCGAAAATCATGAGAATCTCAAGGTTCATGCATGGAATTACAAACCTTGAGCTGATCAAACATTTGCATGACAAAATCCCGAAGTCAGTAGACGAGATGATGAAAATAACCACGTCCTTCCTAAGGGGGAGGTGGCTGCTGGCAACCAAGAGTGGAAGAAGTCACTCCCTCTATGGAAACAACATGAGGCCGGACATAAATAAAACTTTAAAAAAGGAGGTTTTAAAAATCAGCACAAGTCAGAGCGAAGGCAGGACAGATTTATTCTTCTCTTAAAATCTTTAAAAGAGATTCTAGCCTTGGAAAAAGGAAAATTTAAAACCCCACCCCCAATGACGACCCCGATCGAAAAAAGAAACAACAATAAATTTTGCGAGTTTCACGGAGAAGTGGGGCACAACACTGATGAATGTATGCACTTGAAAAGGCAAATTGAAGAGCTACTCAAGGCAGGAAAGCTGTCACATGTAATCAAAGAGCTGAAGCAAAATGGTAGGAATGATCAGCCAAAAACAAACAAGAAAGGAGAAGCATCCAACAAGGATAAGGCCTTGGCAATCCTGATGATACAGCATTGACAGAGAGTGGCCAGGAAAAGAATTACCCAAAGTGTTAGGATTAAAAGCCTCTTGATGCTGTTTGGAAGTTAATACTGCTAAGTGGAAGTTAAGACTGTTAAGTTAGTGCTGCTGGTACAAAATTTACTACTGTTAGTGTACAACTGCTTGAAGATTACAACTGTTAGAAGAGTTTATGCTGACAGAGAAGAGATCAAAGACTTATCAGAGAAAAGATAAAGATTGCTTATGTGATAAGTATGAGATATTTTTGTAAAAGATACGTATAAGTTATTTGTTTAAAAGATCATGATAACTTAGGAAAATATTATAAGCTGGTTAGGACTCCTTGGTGTATAAAAGGAGGTCCTAGGGCATAGAGTTGTTAAGATATATAGCCAATACATTTGGATTGTGATATCGATATAGCTTCAAGGTTTTGTAGAGACCCTGCACTATTATGAGTTTGTTCGTATTTTATTGTGCTATACAATTTTGGTAAGCTGTTTGTTTATTAATCTTATTCATTTATTGTTTCATTGAAATTCTTCTTAGTATCTAGTGACTGGATTCCGCTATAGTCTTTGATATTCACAAACAAAGTTTCTAGATCATAGTTTTTTGGATTTATTCAATACAACTTTGCTGTTATACAAGCTAAGCAAAGACGTTCTATTACTATTTGGAATCAACAAGTTGTATCAGAGCTTGTAGAGAAGCTTTGAATTAAAAAGAACCTTTACTACCACCAAAATCTACTTTTTCAAGAAGAAGGATTCTCAAATCTACTCAAACTCCATCATGCTACCCATTACTCCCAACTGGTGAGTATGAGCCTCTGAAGAGGAAGTCGGTGAGCAGTACCTACAGCTGCATTGATTTACCACTCTATGGGGATACATAGAAATGAGTAATGCACCCATAGTGTAACAAAATTGTTGATGGTAAAGGAGACAGTTAATCCCTCTAAAGTGTTGAAGATAAGGACTCAAAGAAGGGAAGAGTTGAAGGCTAAGAAGCACACTTTGAGTAATGGCTTTACTTAATGAGCATCAATTAATGGTTTAACTTATACAAGGATGCTAAACCACTGATGCAAAGTGCTATTGAAAAACAGATTTGGAGGTAATACTTATAGACAAATAAACTCAAAAAAATCTCTTCTGAAGTTGTAAGCTAATATTCGAAAACTTTGCTGCATCCAGAACATGAATGTGATTGAGAGCAAACTTATGAAAGACTTCAAAAGCTAATTTGTCAACTGGAAATGATGGTTGAAGTTATCCTCATGAAGACAATGTACTATCAGGATGTTCTTGAGAGGTTATCACAAGAATGGAACCTATGCAATAACTATTGTGTGAAGGGAACAAACCAGAGAGTGAGACATGAGTTGATATGACCTCTTTCAACAGAGACCTGATGGCTTTATGAATCAGAGGTCCAAGGAGACATCTAGCTCAAACCAACCAAATCTTCACACTAGAATGTAGGCATCTTTATGTCCTATTGCAGCTACTAAGGTGCAACTAAAGCAGCATTAATTCAGCTAGCATCTCAGGGTGCTGCTGATAGGCTCAAAACTGTTGAAATTTGAGTGATGTCGTGATTATTCCTTCTTTGTAGCCAAAACAAGTAAAATAAAAAAAACCCATCACACCACAGCTAGATAATGAAGGATCTACAACAAATCAATCCTGATGATTACAAGAGATGGTTTTGAGGTGGAAACATTGGCCTATTAATTTGTTTTTTGGGACTGACTATGAGGGCAAGAAAGATTCTGAAGAATACTGAAGAAGTTGGACATTGATACAACAAAGAAAGAATTGGGTTTTTTGGACAAATCCAAAGAGATAGAGTGTTTCAATGCCACAAGAAGAGGACACTTTGCGAGGAAGTGCTGGGCACCTAGGAGAGATCTAGACAGAATTAAAAGGTCAGAGAGCCTACCAAGAAGGAGACCTATGTACCCAGTTGAGAAACTACTTCAAATGCCTTAGTAGCTCCAGTGTGATGGCTTTAGTTTAGCTATGATTGGAGAACCAGTGACCAAGCTGCTCAGAAGAAGGATCCTAACCAATTTTGCTTCATGCATTATTCATTTAGAACAAGTTTAACTGCTTCTACAAACTCTGAGTATCTAATGGACTCAATGTGTTGTTCATCAAGTTTAGATGTGCTTAAAGATCTAAAAGTGTACAAAATGAACAATTAGTTAAAGACTTAAGTTAGCTAGATATGTGTAAGTCTGTCTTATTAAAAAATAATTTAGAATCTGTAAGAAGCTAGACTGTTAGATTTTAGTGAAAGAATGGTGTCTAGTATATGAGGAAGATATACAAATCTTATAACGTGAATTATATTTAAGAGATTTAGTCTATTTTGAGCTTAAGAGGAGAAAGTTCAGAGTTGGCTACTAAAAAAGAAAAAGATGAGGTTAAGATCTCATATCAGTATAAAAATTTGAAAATTTCAATCAAAAACCTAAGTAAACTTCTAGAAACACCAGGATATTGGATAAGTGTTAAAACAGGGATAGTAGTATAATGTTGGTCCCACTCACCCTATACTTGGGAATTATAATGCCACCAATATCCGATTTAGTTTATCTAGTTAAGATTGATTTTAGTTGATGTGAATAGTTTGTTAGGTAGTCTTGTAGTTTGAAAAGCTCTAAGTGTTGAGACTAATGAACACTTGGAGAGACTGCTAGGAAAGAAAATGAGAGCCCCAGTTATTGAGGGATTAGGTATCTAATAGTGATGTAAGAAAATGTGCCTAAAGGTTAAGCAGTAGTTAGTGAGATATGTTTAATAAACCTAGTTTTGCTAAGATAAACTTTGTTAAGTCTGCTAAGCAAGTAAAATCTCCTAGGAAAACATTAGTTAATAAAAATAGGCAAAACACACATAGTCTGAGAGGGAACAAGAGAAACTGGAACCAATAAATGTCTTAAAAATTAGGGAGTGATTTTGAGTTGTTCAACAAAGCTTGACATGTGTGTGGTAGTTTTGATCATTTGAAGAATGATTGCAATAACTGGTATAATAATGGAAGATTTGCAAAACCAGTTTGGACCAATGTTCAAAGGGTGAACAAATAGAATTTCTCTAAATTAACTCACCCCAGTCCAAAAAGGAACATGGTTCCAAGAACAGTCTTAACTAGGTCTGGCCCAATTTCACTTAATACTGCTAGACTAGTTAATACTGTTCAACCAAGAACAACAGTGAATAATGCAGGACCCATGAAAAATGTTATTAATGCATATTCAACTGCTAGAAGGCCTTTTAACAAAATAACAACAGCTAATAACAGTAATTTCACTAAAAAGGTTAATACTGTTAAGGGAACAAAGGTTAATACTGCTAGGCCAAAAGCAGTTATTAGTGTTGTTAAGGGAAACAAGGGAAATGTTGTTAAGGCCTCAGCATGTTGGGTTTGGAGACCAAAGCACAAAATTTTAGACCATGTCTCCAGAAACAATGGTACATCAATGTCCTTTAAAAGATTTGACTATATTGATGCACAAGGCAGATCCAAGTTAGTAATGGCTTGGGTACCCAAAAGAAACTAATTTTCCTACCATTATATGTAAGGCAATCCACAGCAAGATTTGAAGAATAAAGGAGTGATTGATAGTGGATGCTCTAGGCACATGACAGGAAACAGATCCTATTTTACAAATTATGAAGAAATTGATGGAGGATTTGTTGCCTTTGGAGGTAATTCCAAAGGAGGAAAAATTACTAGGAAAGGTAAAATAAAAACTAGTAAATTAGATTTTGAAGATGTGTATTTTGTAAAGGAACTAAAGTTTAACCTCTTCAGTGTCTCACAAATGTGTGACAAGAAGAATAGTGTTCTTTTTACTGATACTGAATGTGTTGTTCTGTCTTCAAACTTTAAGTTAACTGATGAAAGTCATGTTTTACTTAAAGTTCCTAGAAAGGATAATATGTACAGTGTTGACTTAAAGAATGTTGTTCCTCAAGGAGGTCTTACTTGTCTTTTTGCAAAAGCCACACCAGATGAATCTAATCTTTGACATAGGAGGCTTGGACATGTAAATTTCAAAACAATGAATAAACTGGTAAGGGAAAACCTTGTAAGAGGTTTACCTTCAAAACTTTTTGAAATTAATCAAACCTGTGTTGCTTGTCAAAAGGGAAAGCAACACAGAGCTTCTTGTAAGACCAAAACAGTCAGTTCAATCAGCCAACCATTACAAATGTTGCACATGGATTTGTTTGGCCCAACATTTGTAAAGAGTTTAATGAAAAAGATGTACTGCCTAGTTGTCACAGATGATTTTAGTAGGTTTAGTTAGGTTTTCTTTTTAGCCACTAAGGATGAAACTAGTGAAATCCTTAAAACATTCATAACAGGCATAGAAAATCTAATAGACCTTAGGGTGAAAGTGATTAGATGTGACAATGGGACTGAATTCAAGAATAGGGTCATGAATCAGTTCTGTGAAATGAAGGGTATTAAGAGGGAATTTAGTGTTGCTAGGACTCCACAACAAAATGGAGTAGCAGAAAGGAAAAATAAGACACTAATAGAGGCTGCTAGGACTATGCTAGCTGATTCAAAATTACCAACAACTTTCTGGGCTAAAGCAGTTAATACTGCTTGTTATGTCCAAAATAGGGTGTTAGTTATCAAGCCTCACAACAAGACCCCTTATGAACTTTTTCTAGGTAGAAAACCTGCCTTAAGCTTCATGAGACCATTTGGGTGTCCTGTTACAATCCTTAATACCATAGATCACCTAGGTAAATTTGATGGAAAGGCTGATGAAGGGTTCTTTGTAGGATACTCTACCAATAGCAAAGCATTCAGAGTATTTAACAGTAGAACTAGGATGGTAGAAGAGAACCTACAATTTAGTGAAAATACATCTAATATTATAGGAAGTGGACCTAATTGGCTTTTTGATATAGATACACTAACAAATTATATAAGCCAGTTGTTGCAGGGAATCAGTCTAATGGTAATGCAGGTACAAAAGGATGTGATGATGCAGGTAAAGCTAGAATGAAGACAATACCTAGAAAATATTATATTTTGCTACCAATGTGGCCTGCTGATCCACTATTCTTTTAGATTTCAAAGGAATCTCCTGATGCTGGATTCAAACCATCAGGGGAGGAAGAAAAGATGGATACTCAAGATCCAGGGAATGAAAATGAAGCTTCAGGGAAAGATAGTAAGGTTCCAAGTACAGAGGAGCCAAGAGAGGATCAAAGAGTTAATCAAGAGTTGGATGCTAGTATTAACAATACTAATAATATCAATACTGCTAGTGATGGAAACAGCACTAACAATGTTAATGTTGTTAGTTCAACTGTTAATGCTGCTATTACAGAAGTTAATGTTGTTGGTCTAAAAATAAGCATTGAACTTCCAAATATGCTTGAATTGGAAGACATTGTTTATTCAGATGATGATAAAGATGTTGGTGCAGAGGCTGACATGAACAATTTAGATGCATTTATGCCTGTCAGTCCTATTCCAACTACAAGAATACACAAAGATCATCTAGTTGACCAAATCATTAGAGACTTGAATTCAGCACCTCAAACAAGAAGAATGACAAAGAATTTGAAAGAACGTGGTTTGTTTAGTTCAATTCAGCAAAGAACAAACCATAAAAACTTTCAAAATTGTTTGTTTGCTTGCTTTTTATCATAAGAAGAACCCAAGAAGATAATCCAAGCATTAAATGATCCAAGTTGGATAGAAGCTATGCAGGATGAGCTTATACAATTCAAATTACAAAAGGTTTAGACCCTGGTGGATTTACCAAATGGCAAAAGGGCCATAGGCACTAAATGGGTTTACAGGAACAAGAAGGATGAAAGAGGCATTGTGATAAAGAACAAAGCAAGATTGGTTGCTCAAGGGTACACACAAGAAGAAGGGATTGACTATGATGAAGTTTTTGCCCCTGTTGCCAGAATTGAAGCAATTAGGCTATTCTTAGCCTATGCCTCATTTAAAGACTTTGTGGTGTACCAGATGGATGTCAAGAGTGCTTTTCTTTATGGTAAGATTGAAGAGGAAGTCTATGTTTGTCAACCACCAGGATTTGAAGATCCAGACTTCCCTGACAGAGTATACAAAGTAGAAAAGGCACTTTATGGATTGCATCAAGCTCCTAGAGCTTGGTATGAGACCTTGTCCACTTATTTGTTAGAAAATAGGTTTCAGAGAGGACAGATAGACAAAACTTTGTTTATCAAGAGGGACCAAGGTGATATTCTGATAGTACAGGTATATGTTGATGAAAGCATTTTTTGGGTCTACAAAGGAGAGAGAAGTATGCACAGAGTTGAGAAGATATGCATAAGAGTTTGCCGGGATGAGTTCTATGGGTAAACTCACATTCTTTCTAGGACTACAAGTAAAGCAGAAGGAAGATGGGATTTTTATAAGCCAAGACAAGCATGTGACTGAGATTTTGAAAAAATTTAGCTTTAGTGATGTCAAAACAGTAAGCACACCCATGGAAACCCATAAGCCTTTGCTCAAAGACGCAGATGGTGAAGATGTAGATGAACACATGTATAGATTAATGATTGGCTCATTGATGCATCTTACTTCTTCAAGACCAGATACAATGTTTGTTGTATGTGTATTGCCTAGAATCAAGTTACCCTAAATAATCACATCTTAGCTGTGAAAATGAATTTTTATAGGATATTTAAAGGTCGACCTAAATTGGGCCTTTGGTATCCTAAGGATTTACCTTTTGATTTGGTGGCATATACTGACAGTGACTATGCAGGAGCAAACTTAAATAGGAAGTCCATAACAGGAGGTGGTCAATTCCTAGGATGTAGATTGATTTCATGGTAGTGCAAGAAGCAGACTGTGGTTGCTAATTCCACAACAGAGGCTGAATATGTAGCTGGCTTCAGTTGTTTGTAGCCAAGTGCTTTGGATTCAAAATTAATTGCTGGATTATGGGTATAACTTTATGCATACAAAGATCTATATTGATAATGAGAGCACAATATGCATAGTGAAGAACCCTGTTTTTTACTCAAAGAAAAAGCACATTGAGATTAGACATCACTTCATCAGATATTCCAATGAAGAGAAGCTAATTCAAATGATCAAGATTCATACTGATAAGAATGTTGCAGATTTGCTTACAAAAGCATTTGATGTAAGTAGATTTAAATATTTGATTGCTAGTATTGGAATGCTAAATCTTTAAAGTCCTGATTAAGAAAATAGTAAGAAAAAGAATTGAGAGAAGTTGTGAGTTGAAAAACAGAAAGAGAGATGTGTGATAAAAACAGACAGAGAGAATTGTGAGCTAAAAGAATTAAGAGAAGTTGTGAGTTGAAAAACAGAAAGAGAGATGTGTGATAAAAACAGACAGAGAGAATTGTGAGCTAAAAGAATTAAGAGAAGTCAAAAATAGACAGAGGGAATTGTGAGCGAAAAGAATTGAGAGAAATAAAAAACAGAGAAAGAGAATTTGTAAGTTAGAATACAACTTTGATGATGGAAATGTTGATTAGAAATGAATTAGAGTTAATGCTGGTGATTCAAAGTTAATGCTGCTAGAAATAAACTTACTACTGCTAGAGAAAGTTAATGCTGCTAGGCATAACTTACTACTGCTGGTTGTAAGTTACTGTTGCTAGGCTTAATTTCCTACTGAGTTACTACTGTTGGGTTACTTACTACTGCTAGTTGAAAGTTAATGCTGCTAGGCATAACTTACAACTGCTGGTGAACATTAATGCTGTTGAGGGTGTAGGTCCAAAGTCTTGGATCTGTTTAGCCTTTTGTAAGACAATAGCTAACTTGAATAAATCCAAATCAACTATATGAGAGACAATAACTATGAATACTATGTGCTAATGCGGAATCTTAACACAAGTACTAAGAAGAACACAATGTAAAACTTTGCTATTTTCTATTAATTTCTATTAGGGTTCTATATCTCAAACACTATGTCGTAGGGTTCCTTTTATACACCAAGGAAACCCTAATGGGCTTTACAAACGCGTAAAAGGATAATGCATATCCTTTCCTAAGATATCTCCTAAGATATCTCTAAGATAACTATTATAACTATTCTGTTACATAAACAGACTTAACTAGACAAGGCCAGTACTAACTATAGTACTGCCAGACTTAACTTAGTACTGGCAGACTTAACTATGTCTATCAGACTTAAGCAGATAGTGTATTTTCTGAATGCACACACCATTAAGTATGCTTTAACCGTCAATCCTACTATATATACATTGTGCATTGAACAGTTCTGATCTACTATCAAGGCGAAAACGGTTAATGGGGAAGTTCAGTTACAAGCCCTAGTAGATGGGAAGAAGATTGTTGTTACTGAAGCATTTGTAAGAAGAGGTCTTCAACTGGAAGATGCTGAAGGCATTGATTGCTTGCCAAATGCTACAATTTTTTAACAGCTTACATTATGGGTATGAATAAACTTTCATAGAAGTTAATTCTATAAGCTTTATTTTCCACTCAATGAAAATTTCTTATTCATAACCATTCTGCATGCCTACGTATAAAACTTCGCATGGAATGAATTTAGTAGCACCATGCCATCTTGGTATGTGCTTAAATACACATACCTTTTGCCTAATAAAGCAAGCTAAAAAGACCAATAATGACCAATAAATACAGAAAAATGCATTTTATTCGTTTGTATTGTGAATTGTGTCTTGCAGGAAACGGATATTGTACAAAAGGATAAAAATGAAACAAAACGGACAAAACCGAGCACGGGAATGGAATGAGCGTGAAAAAACCAAAGCCGAAGGCATATACATTTTTATGGGCCAACCCGTACCCAATTTAATGGGTCGGGTCAGCCCATTAAGAGTTATACTTATAAACCCTTTAAAACTTAAACCTATTTATAAAACTTAGTCCAAATCCTTAAACCCTATCAATTGTCTGGCCCAAGTAACCAAATCCAAGCCCAACATCTCAAACGCAGGTCAAACTTGTAAAACCGGGTCAACGCCCCCAAATGTTATAATCAAAACACTATACATCGTTTTCACTTTTCCCTCCTCTCCCATTTTTACACTCAACAACGCAGGGTAAAATCCCTACTCTCACACGCTCCCCTCCCCTTCTAGAAGCTCAATGACGTACGCAATGACGTTTTGGCAGGCCACGCTGGCAATCCTCTACTCTCCCATTGGCTATGGATGCGTGGCACATGATCCAAGGGCTAGGATTGAAGGCTTGGATGCTCCTGAAACTCTAGATCCTTCTTCGTCAGTCTATAAATAAAGCTCCTCAACTCACAGCTAAAGGTCGTTTAGCTTAGTAGTTATATTTTAGTTATATTAGTGTAATGTTAAGCTTATTGTCTTTTTGGGTATTGTAACTTTCTTTTCAACTTGTATTCCGTTTAATATTAATAAAACTTCAGTTTATCTTTTGAATCTTGTGTTAAATTTCTACTTCACTTTTATGCAAATCTAATAAAATAAGTTTAGATCCTACTTAATAAGCTCAAATAAGCTCTCATTTCCTACTAAGCTACCACTTATTCAGTTAAGCTTATTAATAGCTTAACTGAATAGGTTTATCACTCAAATAACCACAAAATACTTGAATAAGCCAATTGGAAGATAAGCCAGATCTGGAAGGGCTTATAGGGCTTATTCAGATCTTATTTCTTAAAGCAGCTTATAGATAAGCTCATTTGAGCATTTAAGCCCTTGTTTAGAGCAAAGGACAAAGGTACTCTTCATATTTCCATTTGTAGCTTAACACTGTTTTAGCTTATTTCTATTGCTTATTTTTGCTTATTTCTGCTTATTATATCTTATTATTGCTTAATATTATTAGCTTATAGTTTAGAAATCATTAGATCAAGTTTTTATAAAACAGTTTTAGAAAAAGCAAAAAAAAATATGCATAGTAGTGTAGCTTATTGTTAAGTGTTTATTTGTGATTGAAATTTGCTTATTAGATATTAGTATACCTAGTTTATAATCTGTTTTCAAAAATCTAAGTTTAAAATAATTGTTTACAAGTTTAAAATGCAAAGTCAAAAAATAAAGGGGTGTTTGGCACAAGCAGTGGTAAACATAGTTACCACTGCTTGAGCTAGTTTTGGTATTTAAGCCCAGTTTGATAAGCTTAATTTAGGTCTTATAATATGCTTTAATAAGATTTTAAGGTTTACATTTGAGTTTTAAGAGCTTATCTTTTAGATGTAAGAATCTGTGGTGTCAATGATTATTCAAATTGCTTATTTCTTAGTTTATGCTTAAAAGTTGTTTTTAAGAGTTAGATGTAGTTTAAATATGGTCAATAGGTATAAGTTTGATAAGAGTTAGGTCTGCATTGTTACATTTGTGGTTAGATTGAATCTGTTTATTTTCCTAAGTGTTTAGTTAAGCCAATTTAGATCTTAATTTTATGTTAGCATTAGGTTGTTTTAGGTTCTGAATTTTCTTGCACAAGCTTATTGGGATACCCTCTTTATCTGTTTAAGCTTATTTCATAAATTAGACTCCATTTAGCTAGATTATTTTTAGGCCTGCAAGTAGCACTTAATGTTTAATAAAATTTAAAAAGACCAAAAACAAGCTGTCAACAGTCAGCTTTGCAGATTTTAGGCTTATTCATTTTTCCAATTTTCTTAAGCTTTTATGTGCTTATTGGTCATAACTCTAAATCTGTTTTTGGTTTTTAGCTTATTTCACTTAGCTTATTAGCTTTAAAATTTAGCTTAAAGAATAGTAAATGAGTCTTTTAAGTCCAACTTAGAGTTAACTGACTTTTGTCTTTCCAGCCATTTTAAGCTTATCATTTTAGCTTATTTTTTATTTTAAGTGCTTATTAAATGTAGATAAGTGTCTGTTTCAGCTTATTTCTTTTTAGTTTAGCTTATTTAGTTCTCTAAGCCAAACAGTCCTTATATTAAGTAATTCTACTCTTTTTGTTTTCAATCTGTCTTAAAGTGCTTATTTCTGCTTATCTTTAAGTTTCAAGATCTAAGTTTTTTTATAAAAAGTACTTGTTTAGCTTATTACCTTAACTGTTTTTAAAAAGAAAATAAAAAAAAAATTGCAAAAAGAAACGCCACAGGTTTTGAACATGTGACCTCTCCCTTAACTCCCAACACTTTAACACACACTCTCTATACCATCTGCGCCCTTGGGTCTTTTCTGTAAGACCCTTGGGCCATTTGGTTTATAAGGGTATTTTTAGGTTTATGCTTATCAGCTTATATAAGCTTAATTAGCGGCTTATTCGTTTAGCTTATTTGTCAAATTTATTTTTCTTACGTCAGGAATTGTTTAAAGTATTTTCTATAAATTTTCCAGATTTTTATAAATTAGTTTAATTATTTTTATAATATTTTTAGATTAAAACTGTTTTTAATTCATAATAAATAAAATAAAAGTAAAAAAAATATAATTCTTTTTTCTAAAATTATTTTTAATCATTTAGGACTTGTAGAATTTAAATTTTCATTTTTAGGGCTTAAATTTGATTTACTTGCTTGTTTAGTCGCGTTTTAGGATTCCCGTTATCGTTTTCTAGCTTTAATCTTAATTGCCTTATTTGTTTGCTTGCCTTTATTTGTTTTTGCATTTCATAAGTAGAAATAGAATCAAAAACCCAAAATATTGATTATTCAAATCACGCGATCACAAACTTAACCGATTCTCAATTCACGCTTCGTCGAGGAAACGACCCGGGAGGTTTTTGAATTTACTTTGGTTAAAAGTAATCTTCTTAAATCCTTACGGAATACTTATTACTATATTGTTATTGATATTATCCTTATATACGTATTTGGAGACCAATCAATTTTTGGCGCCGTTGCCAAGGAGGTGTGTATCGAATATCGCGTTGATGTTTGAAGATTAGTGTTTTGAAGACTCTTCCCCGTGAAGTTATCATTTTATTATTTTCTTTTATAAAACTAAAAAAAATACAAAAAAAATTTCTCGATTTATTTTCATATATTTATTAGAAAAATCAAAAATACTTTTCCTAAAGTATTTAAAAAACCAAAAAAAATTGATTAATTCGTGTCTTAAACCTATGACTCTCACCAACTTTATGTTGACGTTTTTGAGCATCATTTTCAGGTAACCAGTTTGAGACTAATGATGCTATGAGAAGTGGCTAGAGAGACCTTAGGATTGGCTTGTGGAGCTCTTCTTAATTTTGTTATTTAGACTTATGTTCTGCTGGATGATTCAAGTCTGGGATTGATTTACTTTTATGTGGTTTATGCATTTGCGTGTATGACATTACTTAATAATGCAAGACTCCTTTATCATGTGTTGGGTATTGTTATGACACATAGTGTCCTATGCGATTGTTTTATTTTCTTTTTAGTATCTCTATAGTAGACGCCATTGTGTTGTAATGATATCCATGAAGTTTCACCTCGTGCTTCCGCCTTGGCGGGGTGTAACACTCCAAGCACCCACCGAGGATTACGGAGATGCGATCGTTATTCCCGCTATTCTAGCAGAGAATTTTAAGCTTAAACACGGTTTACTCAATCTTGTAACGACTAAGCAATTTTGCGGTTTGAGAAGGAAAATCCTCATGCTCATATTCTTTGATTCAACAAGATTACTTTGACGATTAAGTATAAAGATGTGCCTAATTCGTCGATTAAGCTTAAGATTTTCCAGTTTTCCATCGAGGGGCAGCACGAATTTGGCTCGAAAAAGAACCCTGTCGATCTATAGTGACTTGGTAAGATCTTGTTTCCAAATTCATTAACCAATTCTTTCCTCCTTCAAAAACCACAGATCTCCGAAATGAGATTATGAATTTTCAGCAACGATTTGATGAATTATTTTGTGAGGTATGGGAGCGATTCAAAGATCTCCTTCGTGCATGCCCACATCACGTATTAGACTTTAATTTCTTCAAACTTTGAGAAATGTCTTGTACTATCCATGTGACTCCAAACTCATACGTAATTCCTTGAAGTATAAGTAGACCTCAATCTCTTGACAAAATCCTCAGCTATATGAGACACTGAGCACTACAACGTAACTCCTTTCAAGTGATAGCAAATGTGCGCATTGAGCACCATAAGTTTATAGATCATACATTGCTAGATTTAACAAGTCTTCGTCAACATAATTTTTAAGCACGAATAAGTTATCGTCAAAGTCATAATCCAACCAAACTCGACTTTAAGATATGATAAGAACGTGTACTTGTGAAAATTCCACTTCATCGTCAAATAAGTGATAAACAATTGTCTCCGTAACCATCTTTTGCAAATAATCCCAAAACTATCCATTTAACCAAACATTCTCTTCTATCTAAGATCCAAACCATGTGTGTTATCCGATATCAAACAATGCTAACAATATTAAGTCATTTAAGCCCAAGCAATACTAACTAACTGCTTTTAATGCTAGCAAAACAAACTTAATAAACCACGACCAATAAGAACAGTAGTAACTGCTTTTCAAACCTACCAGTACTAAAAATCAAGTAAGATCTTTAAGTGTACAGTTCGAAAACCTTAGCAGTATTAACACTTGAGATAAACTAACATCATTAAGTAAAGCAGTATTAATACCTTTAATATCCGAATTCAAACCACTAAAATCTCATCCACTTCTAATATACAGGATGTTATTTTAGGATCAAAATACAATCCCTAAAAATTAGAGATTCCTCATAACATATGATTTTGCTTATGAATTAATCTGGCTTCAGTCTAGTAAATGATGATCAAGCACAAGTTTTAGAGCTTCTAAATTACCGGCTCACTCAAATATAATTTTCAACCAATATCATTGTTCCAGAAAAGGCGACAACTTACAAATACACAGCCGTAACGACGGATGAGACACTTGCAATTGCATTCAAACCTTAACTCGAACAAGCTAAAGGCATCAATTATCTTAGGTACCAAAGGTGGGTACCCGAATATATTCTAAGGCTTGAAATTCTCACAATTTAGTGGACTAGATTTGTGCTAGTTATAGTGTCGATCCGGGTGGATTTGCCTTACTAAGAGCATTTTTATATTGAAAGCATATATTAATTTTAAAATTTTTGAGATCTGTATTTAAAATTTTTGGTAGGGCAAACATGGAGAGATATGATTAATTTTTCCTATTTGGCTCCCCTCCACACTTAAGTTGAACATTGCCCTCAATGTGATAACTGATAACTAGAAAATGGGGAAAATTATGGGAGAACGGTACTTCCCGGGGAATAAAGAATTGTAGCTTGCATGAAATTTATCTTTGAGCATACTCCATAATTTTCCAGATTTGAGCTATATTACCTACATAAAAGTAAACACACAAAAGCACACAAAAAGAAAATATTTTTGGTTTTTTTAGAGAAAATAAATAAAGGAAATAAGTGTAATTCTAAGGAGGAGGAACTCCTCCACACTTAAGTAAAGCACAGGTTGCCTCCCGAGAAGCGCTTAATTTTTTTAAGAGAGTCGCTAGCTAGACTCTTGCATCTGGAGTTCATTCTTTCGGAAAAAAGGGAGTGACTGCTTCCCTTTGGTCATTATAATCTTCTTCTTCATGATATAACTTGAGTCGATGGCCGTTAACAATAAACATTTTTCCATATTTTCCATAGAGTTCAACATATCCGGATGGATATTGATGTTTTACTACGTATGGTCCTAGCCAGCGAGATCTGAGCTTCGGCTGCTTGAATTTATACTTTGAATGAAAGAGTAACACTTTGGGAGATAGAGAAACAGTGTAATGATAGTTGTCTTTGGAAGAATTTGATGGACTTAAGGGAGGGAGTTAGGAAACATATGCAATCTAAGGTTGGTAATGGATGTACTATTTATATGTGGCATGACAGCTGAACTATGATGCCTACACTTGATACTGTTATTAGCAGAAGAAAGATATATGCAACTGGTTTCTCTAATGATGCTTCAGTGGCTGATTGTATTGACAACAATGAGTGGAAGTGGCCAGCTCAGTGGTTTATTAATCATCCAATTTTAAATCAATACCTTGTCTATGTGATTAATGCTAATATGGAAGATAAGTTGATGTGGTGCTCAAAGATGGAAGTATTAAGAATTTTTCTAGTTCTCAAGTGTGGAATGATATCAGATGCCTGAATGATAAGATGACTTGGTGGAAAGTTATATGGTCCCCTTAGAATGTTCCAAGACAGGCTTTTGTGCTTTAGATGGATTTTAAAGAAAAACTAGTTACACAAGATAAGCTTGCCCAATGGTACCCCAATAAGAGCTGGAAGTGTCCTCTTTGTTTGAAGGTTGAAGATTCACACAAACATTTATTTTTTGAGTGTGACTACTCAAAAGTAGTGTGGGTGGAAATGCAGACTAAGATGAATGTGAGGAACCTAACTAATTTGAATGAGCGTCTGCATAAATTTGCTAGCCTTCCATGCAAGAATAGTACATGGAGCATTATGAGAAGGTTATGTATTGCTGATATTGTTAATCATTTGTGGCTGGAAAGAAATACTAGGATCTTTCATCAAAGGAATATGAGTAGCTCTAGTCTTCTACACATCATAATTAACAGTGTTAGAAGTAGATTGTTGACTCTCAAAGTAAAACATACAACTGTTGTTAGAGATGTTGAAAGCAAATGAGGTATTCAGATGGTAAAAGTTGGATAAACAAAGTAGGGTCTTTCTTCAATCTTGATGATCTGTTATAGGTCTGATGGGTGGATTTGTATAGAAAAGTATTCGCCAAGCCATTACAACTTCTGTCATGACTTAAGGTCTCTTGTTCAGAATTGCTACCTAGTGTTATGGTGTGCAGGATATGGCCTGGATATCTTGTAGCAGTCTTCAAGAGACTTGCAGAGGGCCTTATAGTTTGACAATAAAAACCTTTCTCAGGTTTTAATCCTACTGGCTAATGAATAGGCCTCATTACTCAGTGTGCTGTGTAAACCTGTTGGTAAAGGCTCCCGTTATTTTCATAAGGTAGGTTTCCTGCTTTGGTGGAGTGCCAACTGGTGATGCCTTGATTGCTAGTCCAAAATTCTTCTTAAAGGGGTGTTTGGATTTTAGTTTTGGCAGCAATTATGGAAATGTAGCCAAGTGGAATTGTTTCCCTGAGTAACTCCTACCCAAGAATGAAGCCCAACAATGGTATTGTTGCTCTTGGTGATGGATCTCAGTGAGAACAAGAGTTTTACTCCTTTTTTTGTGATGCCTCCTATAAGAGCCCCTTTGTTCTATGGATGGGATCCTTTGGACTTAGGGTGGGTGTTTGTAGGAGGAAATGTAGCAAAGATTAAAGGTTTCTCCATGGTTGCCAAGATTATTGCCATAGTCATATTGACTATTGGTGAATGGCTAGATGAAGGATAGGACAGATGCTACTATGGCTTTGTTTCTATTCTGTCAAAGATGTTTAGTGATAGTTTTCCTTTGTTGTCCGATTTGTTTTGTTATCAGATATAGTTAGTAGTTTTTGTATAAAGGAATGGGGATTGTCCATGTCCTTTTGTAAGTTGTATACATCTCTGTTTGGTAATATAATTCACCTTTTTACCAAAAAAAGAATTAAGCCTTAGAAACTATTTCTTCAATTGCCATTTGCTTGTTCCTTAAAATGATGGGTAATATATCGAAACATAGCGTAGAGGGTAATTTTAACCAAAATTTAAAATTTTTATGACATATACCGACGAAAACCGAGTATTAATCGCGTCTCATGGATAGGAATTTATATGACTAGCACAAAAACCCTCAAAATTCCACCCAAAAAATGTGAGGTTCGCCTTTATATCTTTAGGAATTCGGGTATCCATTTTTGATACCCAAGATAATTTTACCTTTAGCTTGTTCGAGTTAAGGTTCGAATGCAATCGTATGTGTCTATTCCGTCGTTACGGATGTGTATGTATGATTTTGTCGCCTTTTCTGGAGCATTGGTATCGGTTTAAATTATATGAGTGTACCGGTAGTGTATTAAATTCTAGAACTTGTTTTTGTGATGCATCCCGAGACCGCATAGTGAGAATTAGGATTTGCAAAACGATAAGAGGCACAAGGATTACCCATGTTCTAAACCTGCAATCAAGGAGACAAGAAAAGATAGGTCATCAATAGCTCTACCACAGGGTGGTAATCTCCAAGACCAGTTACCCCCCCCCCCCCTAAAAAATAAAAAATCATTCAATACCTTTCAACGATCCCTAACTTTACAACTTTTATCTGATTCAAGGGCGTTAAGCCTATGAAATATATCCCTATGACGAGAACCAATCCCACACCAAACTCTTGAAAGAAGGAGCAATCTGCTCAATACTCTTCGTGGCTTTAAGAATGTCACACCAAACTCCACTAAAACCTGAAGGAGTTAGGTTCGAGCCAAACCCACCCTCATTAAAAATCTTTAATAACAACAAGCCAAAGGTTATTAGGATCAGAGAGGTAGCGCCACCTCCATCTACCAAACAGAAAAAAGACCATCAAATCTTGATGGCTAGAGCGGAATAGTAACTCAAAGTAACCATACACGTGATGTCAAACGTTACTTGTCTTATTCACCATGACTTGAATTCCATAATTATCTTACTTGTCACTAAGCAATCTTAGTTCAAGTCTAATCATAACTTTACTTAATTAAGTACAATTAAATCTTTATACATAGACTAGTAACACTTTAACCCACCAAGAATTATTACTATATTCTAACAATTTCCACCGTAACCAATGAAAGTTTAATTGTATTCCTCACTCTTATTAAAACCCATATTCCTTCATGTATCTCCATGTTGTTAGTTTGTACATTCTTCCTTACTCATTCGTTAATTAATAGAATGTAACGTTTGACGTCACGTATGTGGTTACTTTGAGTTACTATTCAGCTCTAACTTTCAAGGTTCGTTGATTTTTTTTCAACATATAGCTTTGAGAAATTTGTGGATGTTTAAATCTGAAGCAAGACAAGCCAAATTGTTGGAGGTCTTTCCTTTGGATGTCCTGTAGATTAAGACTTTTGTGTGAACTGATAGCAGAAGTCACAAATTTTCTGGAGTGAAAGTCATGTTGATTTGAAGTTCATGCTACCATTGTTCAATTAGTCATTTTTGTTAGTTTCTCAATTGGTTATTGATGCAGATCAATGTCTACTTTTTATAGACAAACTAACGATAACATAATGTTTGGAAATATTTCACAGGTTCACCGTAAATGAGAAGTAGCGTTTGATAATAACTTAAATGTCTTAATTCATAAATATGTAAATTTATTAAGTTATTAACCGAGTGTTTGTTTGATGCTTAAAATAAATGGACGACCTTTTGAAAAAAGCCATGAGAGTGAGCGTCTCCCAATTAAGTCATCACTTTTATACTACTTTTACATATTTACCCCCACTAATTTTATCCAATTAATTTTTTATTCAACACTTATTTCATATAAAAGGGTATAACTGTATTTTCTCTAATTCGACCACTTTATTAAGCACACAAAACAAACAATAATTTATTCATTTACAAACGGACAACATATATCTAGACAGTTACTTTAATTTACATGCCTTAATAAAAAAAACAAGCCCTAACCACTTAGTCGTTAACGCGACTGTAAACCGCTATCATACATGTCTTTTTGATAACATGAGAATCTTTAGAAAAAGACATTTATCAAACAAGTCCTTATTAAACGACTTGACGTCTTTAAGAAATATTAAACATGATTACAATGTCGTTTTCAAGAATTACTACACTGTTACAATGATGTGTGTTACCTTTTTCTTTATACTTAAAAAAAATCTTCTTAACCTCTTATCATTATATATATAATCATTTGAGAAGGGTTGACTTACTATTCATTTTAAGCACTGTAGCTACAGTGCTGGCAAAAAAAAAAGCCCAAAAAATTGGGCCGGCCCAATTAGTTTTTTTTTTTTTTTTTTTTGAAAAAAAAATTGTTGGCACAAAATAGGGAGGAAAAAATTGTTACAAAAGTACCGACGCATTCAGATAAAAAAATATCCGCGGTAACATTTCCGAATTGACTACAGTGTCATTTTACACCATGAGACCAAAAAAATAAATTCGCAAAAAAATAAAAAATAATAAAATAATAAAAAAATAAAATTTTAACGTCACGCAACAACGCGTAAGACCATAAAAAAAACTACTAAACACGATACTGAAAAAGTAAACCCGCACTATTAAATATGAGACCGACAAAATAAACTCGCACAAAATTAAAGGAAAAAAAAAAGAATTAATGAGACGCAACAACGCGCGAAAAATTAACGCACCGCAGTAACGTGCAGGAAAAAAAAATATTTACACTATTAAACATAAAAAAAACGCGCGAAAAAAAATAAAAATAAATAAATAAATAAATTTAACGCCCTGCAACAAAGCGCGAAAAATTAACGCCCGCAGCAACGCGCGGATATCTTTGTTTATAGAATAGACACCAATGAAAACACACCATATGCACATAAAAACTTTGATCTATGGTGAGAGGGGTGTTTTCAAACCATTCCTGAAATCAAAATACTAAAACAATAATCACTTACCATGTGAGCAAGTAACAAAGTCCTTATAGTTTAATATTTCAAATGTCAGTTTTTTGGTTTGATTATTTATTTATAGAAATGTATAACTTTTATGAAACTTTTGAAAATAAAATAATTGATCAGGCAGAAAACTTATCATGCATTGGGTGTATAAATTGAATACGTTTTGAAAAGGGAGGGAAGCATCAATATATTTAGGGAAGCCGATCATAGGCCAAGAATCCAATGTTATTGTACTTTATTTTGACCCATTAACCCATTCTTCTGACAACTCATTTCTATATTTTTAATAGTTATTATCAAAAGGCAGAAGTGTTTACATACATTGCCTATGTTATTTTCAATGTATACCCTTAAATTTTTTAGAATTAAATTGTTTGACTTTTAATGGTACGTGAACTACAATGACTTCCCTTTTACACTATTGCATTCCCATCTATGACTTTATTTATATTGATTGTATGTGTAGATGCTTGACAAGTTCAATGCATTTTGCATTCAACAATCAATAGGTCAAAGAGGCTTAATTTGTGATTTTGTTCAAGTGTCAAAAAAATTAATTTCATAAGTGATGGAAAAACAAAAGCAAATAAACATGAAAAGTGAAAAGTGATTCTAACAGTATATATGTAGTTATAATATGTACTTATTGACATGTACAAATCGATCTCATAATAAATGTAGATGGAGTTCAGTCAAATTTGCATGGGGAAACTAGAAATGACAAGTCATATTCTGTGATAGAAAATTGAACTGTTTTAATTTGAATTTGTGTCAACAACCACCATGTATAGTCTCTATAATTTCCTTTTTGCTCCAATCCTGTTTTTAGATTTAAAAACGAACAATAACTTCGATTGTTCCCTCCAAGTGCTTAAATGCTTAAAACTATATAGTTCAAGAGATAAAATCTGATATCATTAATCAATATGAGAACTTGACTATAAATTCATCAAAAAGTTTATACCTCATGGTAATTGGGGTGTTTTAATCTTTGCCACAGTGGAGCTTAGAATCAAGAAACGATAATGAAGGAAAGGTTTCATGAAGTTGAATACCCGAACTGATCTCATAATCAAGTTACTGATACATTGTAGTGTTGGGATTTAAGAAACTAGGTAACCAATTAGCTACGAGTGCGCAGCGGAATGGATCTAGTTTTAGCATATAGATTAACACATATAAATTAGACACGTAATTTACTAACCTTTTGTTTATTGAGTTAAGTCAATAAACGAACGCCTGATCTTGATCTTGAAAACATAGTGGTTAAATTACCACATCTACGGTTGCTCACACAAACACGTCAACCAAGTATGAGTCGATTGCTAGTCTAACCTTCACGTACCAAACACCACGTGTTGAATCGATTCCCAAACGCACCACTTGAACTAGAACCGAAAACCAAGTAAACCCTAATTAGGGTTTTACCGAAAAACCCTAATAACCGAAAACCTTAACAAACCGAAATCGGTTAGGGTTTAATCCAAAACCGAAAACCCTAGAGCGGGTTTTATGTGTTGCCGGGTAAGGAGAACACCAAACGATCACCGTGTGTAAATCTTGAATCGTCGAACAAGGAAGACAAGAAAGAACCGAAAACCCCTTGAGGGTTTTACCGAATTAGATAAGGGGAAGAACCGAAAAATCTAAAATAGGGTTTTAGGAGGTTTTGGGAGGAGGAGGGAGCATCAAAAATTATCTAGGTGATTTAGGGATTGGTTGAATGAAGAATGAGGTGTAGGGGTTGTGTTTATATAGACACAAGCCTAAACACTATTCTTGTACAACAAGGAAACTAATTTTCCTTTTCTCCCATCCTTTAACTCTATAACCGAACAAACACCCCCTTCTAGAACCCAAGGGGGTTTGGCCAAACAATGGCCCCCTTGAGGTTCGGGTTTTGTCCAGTTTAGTCCTTGGTTTATAATATTTAAATGTACGTTAAGTTAGTTAGACAAGTAACGGTAAATAACGACTATTTAAATATTTATAGTGAAGTAAAACATACTCTTCACGTTTAACGCGTGTGCCCCAATAGGCTCACGTATTTCTAACGTATAACTTGCGAAACCGACTAACATATTCCAACAGCTCCTACTTGGGAGTCGGAGTAGCAGGCTGCAGATATACTGATAATTGGCAACGTCTAGCAAACACACACAATTACATTTACATTGGAAATACTTAAGATAAAGTTTCAAGAACAATCTCAGCTTTAATGGTTATGTATTACTTGTCATTATCATCCCTTTGTTCTGATACCGTTAAACCATGGATATGGATCCTAACTCATTCTATATAGTTTAACCATTTAGTTTCTCGTTATAGAAGTTAATTCAGATCTACCAAAAGTAATCAAGAATCATCTTGAATTACAATTTGGGTGCGGCCACACAATCATCTGATTAATTCTGGAGAGGCGCCATGGTATCATTCT
>BQNB010022563.1:6881-25019 GCA_026074375.1 Tanacetum coccineum | reverse complement strand
TTGTGAATATATAAATATGTAGTGTATACTTTATGGTGATATTAAGGAGTGCTCGAGTACAAAATTTTTAAGAATTTCTTAGTAAATTCATTTTTTTTTTAAATTATTGTACTCAGCTCTATACTTTATGGTGATATTAAGGAGTGCTCGAGTACAAAATGTTCCTTTGAGTTAATGTGTAACATTTTATCCCCGAAAGTTTAATCAATTGATATCTAAAATATCAAGGGATTAACATTTTGGATAAGGGGAGAAAATATGATTAAACTGAATCTAATTTGTATTGAAATGTGATCAGATAAAATGGACTCAATGCACTCCACACTTAGCATGTACTACGATTACGGTGCACATGTTAAAGGGGAGCTTTTAGTGATGATGAAAAACTTTCAAAGTGTAAATCTTTTGATATGTATATAAAACACTTTGATTGAAATTTTTAATGATTTTGGTTTTGACTGAGATGGAATACCCAAAACTCCGACCATGTACTTAAATTTATGGAGTTATAAGGTGGTTAGGCATAGATATTTAAATCCCATGATCCAACCAGAACCGGAGGGATCTACCCAGGGATATCTACTAGTTAGTGTAGAAGTCCTTAGGTATGATACAAAAGGAGAAAAAGTAAGAATCAAGAAAAGTGCAGACTGAGATGGAGCTATCACTAGAATAAACCCAACAAGGTGTTAGTTAGGAATTCTCGGTAAGCATTGAAGGGGTCAAATAATGAAAAAGAAATGTAAGGATAAAGGGTGAAAAGAAAGAAGCCCTCCACACACTTAGGCATAAACAGGGTCAATACATAATCTTTCGGAAACACTAAGTTGTTTTCTGACATTGAAGACAGTTATGGACCTAGTGACGCTATGCACAACCCTCCCTAGCCACTCAAAATCTCTCAACAGACTCTTGTTTCATTTCTCACAGAGATTACACGCATTTCTATCAACTTACTCACTCTGAGTTAGTTGATATTGAAAAGGTGGCAGTTTGCTCTAGCCTCCGATCACTAAAATCAAAGTGCACTATTGAGTCTAGAGCCAAAAGAGATCATCCATAAATCTCGTAGGACAATTGTCAAAATTATGCTTGTTATCTCACACAATGTGAATAACGAGAAATATATTAAGAGTCCTACGCATTATCCTTGTGATTTTGCCAGAACATCCGAGTGATATAATTCACAGTGAAGATGGAAATATTTCTTAAGCCAACATCAAACAAGCTCATGGTAGGTGACTTGTGCGATTCTATACGAATCAAACTTGTGACAACTGGAAAGAAACGATGGTGAGATTCTATAAGAATCAAACTTGTTCCAGTTTATGAATTGACGATTGATGATGAACTTTTGAAATGATTAACACTCTCGATGTGTCACAAAATTACTTTAGCAAGTGACACGTCGATTGATTTTTAAATCGATTTTTCTATCTCAATCGGTGAGACAGTAACTCACTGTTTCACTCTTACCGTGTTGTCTGCTTTGAGACGTTCCGGTAATGAGAACATGATGAGTTTGATGAATCTAATGCAAATGTGTTAGAAAGATTCTATACTTTAGCTGGAAATCCTGTCAAGGAGATTCTTCTTAAATTGAATCTACCTGATCACAGGTCGATCCTCACAGATTCGAAGGTTATTCCAACCAAACACGGGCGAATGACAGTCATGTTCGTCCCCCCACTTTATTGCTAACTATTTTATTTTAGGAACAAATAAAGATGGAAATGGAGGTACCTGGATCCAACTGACTCACAAGATTAATAGCCACATGCTTATACCCGACCGACAAATGTAAAGACATCGTGAAAGCTCAAGTACATGTTTCAAGACTTCTGCTACTCTGATACCGTACGTCCTTCTCGAAGCGACGAAGTGTTAAAGTTAAAGAACTTTGAGAAAGATGCATCATTACAGCATTCAAGTTATCAAATCAAGAAAGGTATGAGCATGTCGGTCCCAAAGTCACAAGTTTCACAAGATGGCAAAGATTACAAGATGGCGAAAAGAGATTATGCTTGGTTGATGATCTCATAGTGCTAAAGATCACATACACACATACAAGTTAAAGTCAAAGGAATGTGCTCCAGCCTAAAAGTCAAGATCACTACAACATATTCACAAGATGAAGTAATGAAGTAAATTCAAGTCTGCGAGCACAAGAATGAAGACTCAGTATAGTATGCTAGGTTTAAGTTTTTGTAAAATGGAGTGACCTCCCTTAGGGGGAGATTGTTATGAACACGAAAAGTGTCAGTCACTTCCATGTATATCGGTAGATAGCTCGTTTAGTTATTTTTAGAACCTTAATAGGCTAAGTTAGGAAAAGCCCATGGAAAGCCCATGAAAGCCCACCTAGGCCGGCCACATTAAGGGTATTTATACACCTCTTAATGCCTTAGAGAGGTGGTTGGTTGTTCATTTTCTCACACACATAATATACATTCCATTTACTTTTTCTCTCTAAGTTCATCCAACCCACTCTCTCTCTAGTTCTTGCATAAATCAAAGATTACTATTATTCTACAGAAAGCATTATAGATTTACTGGATCAGAGGAGATGATGAGGTTGAGCTCATAGATGACGAATCTTCTGATGATATGAATGAAGTTGCTAAAGTGTTTAGGATCGACACTAATTTATTTAATTTTGAAACACCTATGTGCAAGGCATTCAATGAGTTTAACTATCTTTTGCAAATCAATCCAGACTTACTTACAAAGGATATTATGGGGTTTAAGACCTATGAATATTACAAAGATGACTGGATCTACCAATGGAATAAGGATGCACCATGGGTAGATGAGAAACCATAGACTGACACTAGAGTTTGGACCAAACCCACACCAGTTAAACATACTTGCAAGCCTTTCAATTATAAGACTAGATGTTTGAAATGGCCAACATGTAGTTTGAAGGATGATGGATACTGTAATGGAGGAAATTTACCCAGACCTTACATAATTGGAAACCAACTCCATTATCAGGATTACGAGTGGTACGAAGCTTTGGAGGATTGTAAATTAAAGGACGAGGCTTTAAGAAATAAAGCTATCATGGAAGGACTTATCAATGAAGATGATGACGAGTCACGTTATGAACAAAAGAGACAATGGAACATGTATACAAACTACGTCGATGCTTATGAGATAAATCATGGAAATAATGAGAAAGAAGAATTATGTGAAGTTCATGAGCTACCGACGTGCAATATAAGGAGATATATGATGATCAAATATTCGTTTAATAATGATGAAGAGTATGTTGCTGTAAAAGAAGATGAATACGACTATCTTACTATTACAAGAAAAGAGGCATGCCAAGCTTACCAAGAAATCTTTTGGATAATGGACGAAGGATGGATGGTAACTAGAGCAGAATAGAAAGGAAGCTGAAGAAAAGTCTAACTTAAAGACTTTGCTGTAAACAAAAGTGCTTCCTGGGAGACAACCCAGATTGTTATTTAATTTTGTTATCGAGTCTGTCTTCCCAGACATCAATACGGCGTATCCGCTCCATACCATATGGCTTATTGATTGTCTGGACGTAATCAGTCTTTATTTTTATTTCACTTAAAAAAAACATTATTGTCAGATTTTGAATACGGCGTATTCACTAAACTGATACGCCGTATCCACCAGACTGACCCGTATTTAGTTTGTTTAGTTTAGTTTAAATTAACCGTAGGTACCAAGATAGGAATGCACTTGTTCTTCCTATATTTTATACAGGACCTCGTGAAAGAAATATCGACAAAGTTGGTGGAATGCATATTTTCTGGAATTCTATGTGTGTGTTGTTCGTGCTAGGATTCAGACGCTTTTTCAGCACACAATCTTGCTCGTAAACGCAACTTGGAGAATCTACCGAGCAAATATCAGGGGAGTTTCTCATTCTAATTCTTTTTAAATTCTCGTATTTAATGTTTTATATATACAACGAGGACGTTGTATAATTCAAGTGGGGGGATAGAATTAGAATGTTTACTTGTCCTAATTTTCACACAATATGCTAAATAATCTCTAAATTTAAAAAAATATTCAAGGCAATACTTTTATGAAATTGACATTTACAGTAACCCGCACACAATAACCCTTGTTAAATATTGTGAGGATTTAACCTTTCCATTTCCAAATGTTTACCCAAATTCCACAAAATATGAGTGTGCCGGTGATGTTGTAGACTTTAGAACTTGGATTTGTATATCACTCGAGACCACAATAATGAGTAATAATGATTTTAATTGGAGTAACTTTTTAAATTGGTAAATCTTAGGATTACACCCAAATCGCCATTTATAATGTAGCTTATTAACTAACTACAACCGTTAGTTACCCTCCCCGTTTAAAAGCTATTGCACACTCATCTTTAAGTTAAATGATCCCACTAGAAAAACACCGTAGAGCCAATCCTTTAGGAATTTACAAAACCAACAATTCTGGTTTCCGTTACACCCCTTAAACACCTTAACCTACCCTGTTAGATTAAGTTTAATTTACAGTTGCGAGTTCCTTAAAGTGTAAAGTTTGTATTTCTCGAGTCTTGTGTCATTTTCTATCTTTGGTGCGGTTGGAAATTTGCACATTGCAAATGGGAATGCATATTAGTAGTCAAAACTCATGTGATTTTACTGCCGTCATAATTATTGTTGAATCCGAAGAACAAAGGAACTATCAAAGAAATTATCTGAAATTATTATGATCGTGAAAATGATGAAACTACACTGAGATTTGAAGAATGTTTGGTATTAAAAAAAAGAAAAAAGAATAAAAGTTTGAAGATAATCGTAATTCGTAACTACCGCAGGAATTACAATATGGAACGATTATCGTTTGATACTCTTAAAAAATAATCGATGTAGAGTATTGTACAAGTGGAAAGATATCGCCACTTACCTTGTAGAGTATATAAAGTTTTGGGATGATTGGGAAGTTGACCGTGTAACGAGAACCGCCCCCCAACTTAGGTTGATTGTTTATTATCGATGATTCAAGACATTGTAAAATGAATTGGTGTGTCTATTATTCAAGGTAACGGTCGGGAAAAAAAGTGTCTAGCCACTTGTATCTTAATCTTAATAGTTATTTTATTCTTTGATTTTTTATTTAACAACAATTTACTTCCCTCTCACCTAATGATTAGCCGCTGGTTTTACGCGAATGAGGACTTGTTCGAGCGTGCATGTCTATTCCGTCGTTACGGCCATGTATGCATGTCTTAGCTGCCTCGTTGGTTTATGACTTTTGGTGAAAGTTAGAAGGTTCCTACCCTATATCATTCTTCATCCTAACCGTTGGTTAAATTTGAATGGGGATGTGATCGAACACACATGTCTATTCCGTCGTTACGGCCATGTATGTGTGCTTTAGCTGCCTTGTTGGAATGGTACTTCTGGTGAAAGATTGTAGATTGATCAACCGTACGCCTTTCCATACAAAAACCCATATTTACCTTTATAAACTTGTTACTCCTTGGCTTTAGTGGTGGAGATGTGTATCCTTGCCAAGCTTATGATAGAATACTCGTCACGACCGAGCAATTGAGCGAATTAGTTACATGTTACCACATAGATTTGTTGCGTGATTCGAGTGTTTTCATATTCTTATTTCGTGAGGTGTTTGGTTGTGTACTTGTAATAGATCGAATAAATGCTTTAACGGAAAATATCCTTAGGGATACATTTTTATAAACTTTTAAAGGCTACTTGAGGACAAGTAGGATTCAAGTGGGGGGATATTTGATGACATCAAATAACGTCTATTTTATAGCATCATTTATCCCATGTTATTAACTCATTTTGTATTGTTATTGCAAAGAATTCTTACTTAATCGTTTATATTTGAGAATTGCAGTAATTATGGAGTAATTGGTGAAAGTTAGCAAAAGGCGCGCATTCTGGAGCTTAAATAAAGATATTTTAAAGATTACTATTCTGAAGACCAATACGTCGTATCCATCAAGGAAGATACGGCGTATCCGTGCCTGCACTCACCAAAGACCACAGAAGGATAAAACTCAATACGCCGTATCTAGAGAGACTCAATACGCCGTATTCAAGATATGGAATCAATATAATATTCTGGAAGATATCAAGCGTAGTCCCAACTCCAAGAAATCCCCAATACGCCATATCCAACACTTGGATACGCCGTATCGCACCGACTTCCAGACCTTATAAATAGAAAACTCAAAAACGAGTTTTAGGTGTGCTAAATCATATTCTCGATACCTAAACCACAAAAGTTGATTTTCGGAGGAGAAAAAGAGCAGAAGAGGTCGAGCAACGTTATCAATTCCATAGGAGACAACGTGTAATTCCATATACTTTAGTAATCATTCAGTTTTTGGTATCATTCGTTAACTCGGTTAGTTTACCTTATCAAAATAATTTCTCATTGATTTATTATAACGTTTAGACGGCAATACCTTCGGGTATTACCATTATTATAAAGATCTGAATGTTTGGTATTTTTTTTTCAACAGGCGATTCCTAGATTAATCGGTTGAATGCTTTGTTTATGTTTAAACAATTTATTACATTGTTTACACGGTTTGTGTGCGACATCATTCAACTAGATCTATGTGAAGCCGACCCAAGTAGTTAGAGTTCTGAGATAGCTCTCCACATAGTGAGTTATCACATCTAGAATTAATAGTTACACAAATTTGTCCTTCTAAGTCTGTGTCTATGATACGCTTCGTGCTTAACTATAAATTGGATATAGCCCTATGGTTTAATTGATCGTGTTGATCTACAGGTGACCTAATAATAATTCAACAAATATCGTTTGATATCCATTAGATAGTTTAACAAGTGGAACTAATATTAATAAATAGCCATTAAGCGGTAAGTGGGTAAAGTCTCTATGAGTTAGGTTAAACAAGAAGATCACCATTGTCTTGGAATCCTCTAAGATAGATATAATCAACAAATAAGGATGCTATAATGCAGATACTTAATTGTGAACATAAATTATTGTGCATCTGGTCTTGAATGATGTAACGCCTAAGTTTAAGAATTGATAATTCCAGCCTGAAGAAGAAACCATTGCACTAAAATATAACAAACAGCTTTCTAATACAATTAAAATGCTAATACAGTTTTCTTATATAAGGTTCGACCGCTCTTTTATCTTTTGTTTATTAGCTTGCGTGGGTAACAATGCCTTGAATTGATTATTGTAGCAAACTAAACCGTGTCAGTCTCTCAGGTTAAAAACCCCCTTTTCCCGTTAGAATTAGGATTTAGACTACAAGGTTTGACAAAGGTTAGAAATAATTAGAATGAAACATAGAATAGAGTAACCAAGATCTAAATTAAATGATAGATTTTAACTTCGCTTCCAAAGTGGTTTTTGACACCCTACTTACCACAAACTACTACCGATCGGGTACACTAGCCCATTAAAGTGTTTGTTTTGGTTTAGTCGGCAAAATATAAATTTAAAACTTAAATCAATAAAATATACACCACACAACGACACATCACTTATGCATCTAAAGGGCCTACCAGCTGGAGCACTAAATTAGGGCAGGACCACACACAAACTAGGGTAGGCGTACCCATCCGCTCTAATAATCACACAAATACTAGGTAGGCGTACCCATCTGATCCAAACAATCATACAACACATAATATACACATAGCAGTCATAAGCACATATCTTGTCCCAAAAACAAAACCACATTTCGCACAATTCAATTCAAAATAGTTCAAAACACATTTGAGTATCATTTTCTCCTAACATAAAACAGTAGAAAAATGAGGCTACGAGAACTCACCTCAATCAAGTCTTTAGCAACCAAATCTCAATCACATAAGCAAATGCAACAACGTCCGCACACGACCTAGTCCAGTTAATGTCTCATTTAAATCATTCATTTCCAAAACAGTCTTCACGTTTGATGCATAGAGTTTAGATGCGTTGTACAATTACCCATAACAATTTAGTGGTGTGATGGTTGACGACATATCCCAACAATCATATCAATCTCATTACTATATAATACATACTTATACTATTTAAAGAAAATAGATAAGTATTATAAGTAAATATTTATAATTAGTAATTATAAATATATCTTGATAAGTCCATTCGGTGAATTTAGTCATCGTGAAAATAATCATAATAGGGTTAAAAATGGAACGTTTACTCATAATAAGCATATTTGTAAAGTTTCAAGAAAAATTATATTTTTCGTCTTTTAGTGAATTTATTAAATAAATAAAATAATTAAATAATATTTTATTATTTAAAATCAAAAATCATGTTTTTAGGTAAAATTTCTAAGTATAAACTTTTTACGAAATTTTGACATGACCCATACGTTTATATAACGTTTTCCAAGGTTTTTAACCTTTATTCCTAACACTTTTCAAACTTTCGACACTTTTCCGACAAAATTTCAAAATCTTGATCTTTAACGTTTACTAAAAAGTTTTTCCCCAAAATATCATTTAATACCACTTCGTAAATACATTTCACTTTTGAAAAGTCCATCAAAACTCTTATAACGACTAAATATCGCTTATTGGGCTTTAAGGCCCAATAAAGGTCCGTTAAGATATTTATAAGTCCAAAATACGATCCAAGTGCCAAATCAAGGTCTATTTATATACATAAGCTTATACTAATAAGTATAAAATAATCCGGACCACAATAAGCCCTCTCATTAAGCCACGGCTCAAATAGGCTTATTGGGCCGTGAGTCCATAAGCTCCACAATACATATATTAAGCTTAACCATAAGCTAATAAGCTACGTATCGCATTTGGTTACCACCATAAGCTATAAAAATAATTCACAAACACACGCCATATCACAAAAATAGTCAAAATCACTTCCCTAGTGATTTTGAAAAATGACGTGGCATTTAAGCCCAAAATAAGCCACGAAATAGCTTAAAAATAAGCCCAGAATAAGCTTTGCAAGCTATTATAAAAAAATAAGCTATTTAGCAATATATGTTATTCAACCATCACGACCACAACATCAAAACTACAAAACCCCCTTCTTTCCTTTTTATGTTCGACGAACCAAACACCCCATTTTATATCCGTTTCGTTTCCAAAAATCGATTTTTACGACGATCAACTTATACAACTAACATCTATGCATCAATATAAACCCAAAAGGACAAACATAATTTAAATTTGAAAACTTACAAGAAAATCTTCAAAATGTAAACCGGACAACCCAAATGTTGTTTAAATGAATACTTAATCACTCGTATCAACCAGTAGTATCTCGTTCTTGATTAAAGTAGGAAAATTTATGGTGTTTTGTGGTTGGCTTATTTCGGACGCATAGAGCACACACACTTATGTGTGTGTTTTATTTTTTTGAAATGAAATGGAATGGATGGAAAGGTTCTAGTGGAAAGCATATAAGTGTACATCCTTAGGACATATTAGCTAAATTTAAGCCTCTTTGTCCCATAAATCTCCCATGACCGGCTATGGTATCCAAAGGGGTCTCGGGTCTTTCTTTTCGTGTCGGGATCACTTAAAAGCTCGTAAAACTCAACCGTAAAATTTACCCCAAAGTTAATTAGCATTTTTATTCACCTTAAAAATACTTTTCCATTAACCTAGAGTATTTACATGACATATTTACTCTTTAAACCCTTCATAACTCATTTAGACATTAACGGACATGTCAGGACTCGTTTTTTGGCATTTCTTAAAATTCACAGGTCAAACCACCCGGAATACAATTAACATAATAATACCTTCCAAAAAGGACTATTAATCACAATGAACCATAAATCACCACAATTCTCATAAAATAACCACCGTCAACACGGTACATTATCTGAATAAACTAACAAAAGTTAAATAGTCAAAGGATTATAAATGAAATATTCAGAACACAAAAAGGGCAAATGTTACAAGTATACCCCTAAAAAATTTAACCCCAAAATCAGCTACTAGACATCACTAACACATGGCGGGTACTTCAAAGTCTCATCATGATCCTCACGTTTCGAAAAGATTTCAAAAAAATTCCCGTAACGTGAATTCAGGACCACATTTCAAATTCCACCGAACCTTGACGATGACAAAACTACTACGTTTCAGATTCTTAAACTCTCTTTCTAAGATTTCCATTGGTTCTTCTATAAAATTCAACTTAGCATCAACTTGGATCTCATCAAAGGGCACTTGCAGTGTTGGATCAGCCAAACAATTCTTAAGGTTCGACACATGAAACGTGTCATGAACACCATTTAATTCCTCAGGCAAATCTAAATTGTAGGCTACGAGGCCTGATATGTGTGAAAACACATATCCTTTCTATATCAAAAATGTCCCTTAAAAGACCAAATTGTGCATAAAACCCTTGTATATTGCTTGTTTTGTCTTTGTGATTGTGTAGGTACGGATAATGCAAATATATCAAGAAAACAGTCAAAACCGGATAAACACGGACACGAGACGAAAAAGAGTGCACAAAAGCCAGAAATTGATAGCAAGAAGGGTCAAATAGTCAACTGGTCAACCAAAGTTAACTCACTAAAAGACAAAAACCTAAAAATTCCCAAAACAGCCCTCATGATTAACCATGTTACAAAATTACCCTTAAAAGCCCTAACGGTCGTTAACTCTTTTCATTATAAGAGTTAACACCCGTTATCTATCCATATTAACATACAACCAAGCCCAACTCCTTTATATAACCCAAAGCCCAAAAATCCCAAGCCCAAGTCAAAGCCATAAACCTCCCAGTCAAATATTACCAATTTCTTTTAAACGGTTAAAAGGGCGCGAATGAACATTTACTGTTCATCGTCTCCTTCAATTAACCACTCACTCAAAACATGGGGGTAATTGCAATTAATGACGTGGATATTAAATTCAAGTATCAAGGACTGACATGGCAAGGAAAAACGTCATTGAGGAGCTTTGATTGGCCAATTCCCAAAAGAGAAGACACGCGGGCAAAGGAGAAAACACACCAATCAAGTGAGATTTATACTAAAATGCTTACAAAAGAAGCACAAGTGCTCTGACACATGGAATACCACGTTGGCAATCCGTGTGCTCACCAAGTTGATCCAACGGACAAGAATCAAGATCAAATGATTGGAAGAATGAAAGGACAAGATCAAAGGGATTAAGGAGCATGGCTATGACCTAGAAGTTTCATTTGCAGGCTATAAAAAGCCCCTCACACTCACACACAGGATGTTCTCTTCTTTTTCCTTTAATTTCTAGCTTAAATGTATATTTAGTTTTTTAAAATTAGCTTATTAAATTTTACTTATTCCTGCCTTATTGTACTCTCAATTTTAACTTATTTAATCCTTTTATTATAATGAAACATACCTGAGTTTTTATATATATGTTTACCTAAAAGCTTTTATTACTCTCAAATGTTTTTATCTAATGTTACACAAGCTCCTATAAGCTCACCATAAGCTATTTGAGTCTCTAAGCTCAAATTGAGCTCATAATAAGCATCTAATCTATTTAAACTCTTAAAATCAGATAAATACCTCTGCTAAATAGATTTTGAGCTTTTGGATGATAAGCTTACAATAGAAGAGCTTATGGGACCCTACCAACTTATCCTTGGATAAGCTGGAGCTTGTGGACAGCTCATTTGAGCCCCCTTTTATTGCCTTTGTTACTAGAGGCTATGTGTAATCTTCATTTATCTTTCTGTCTTAATTTTCCTAGTTTAATATTGCTTAATCTGCTTATTTACTTGCTTAATTGTGCTTAATCCTGTCTTAGTATGCTTATTGATCATGTTTGAGTGTCTGTTTTTGTTATCACGATTCACCCTATGAACACAAGATCCGGAGGCTTGGTAAAATGGAAAAGAAAAGTATCCATATTATTAGAGAGAAAAAGAATAAGAGATGGGAAGAGTATGTGTGCTTGAGAGAAAACACACACACACACACTTTTTACAAAAGTGAGCTTCACCCCTCCATGGAAGTATGGAGGGGGTATTTATAGTCCTAGTGACACACAACTATCGTAGCCTGTCATTATTAGTCCCTATGTGTCACGCTATAAATAAACTAATGTAATTCCAGATATTTTTACCTCTATAATTTTAAGGCTAACAATCTTCCCCCAATATGTAGACATACGAAATTACTTACATGTTCCAATCATGTTACACATTACAACAGAAATAAAGTCTTCCAAAGCACTTCCAAAGCTAAAGATGTCTTCTGAGTTCTCCTTGTCTTGAAACTTGTACTCCAGCTTGGATCTTCATTGTCTTTACTTGTACAGGAACCATTGTAGTATGCATGAACTGGATTAACTTCCCCCCAATTCATGCAGCCATGCCCTTGAAACTTTCTTCAAGTCCCTTTTTGGCGAAGTTTCTGAATCAGCTTCCCCCCAAACCAACATCCCTATCTTAAGCAGATTCTGAAACTTTGAAGTAAGCTTAACAATCTTCTAAAAAGCTTTCTACATAGACTCCTTTTTGGCGAAGTTTTTAAATCAGCTTCCCCCCAAACCAACATCCCTATCTTGAGCAGATTCTAAAACTTTGATGTAGCTAGAAAAAACTTCTAATTGACATTAACGTGCATAGCGGAATTTTGTAGAAGTAGAAAACCACATCAAATACTACTGCTACTTGTCATTAGGTCTTGGTGAATATTCGTTCGGGGGTACATGCAAGGAATCAGCAACAATTCTTCTCACGTATGCAGAATACTTCACAAACCATATTAAGTTAAGTAGTATAACCTACTTCCCCCTAGAAGTTGACGCAGTAACATCAAAGTCAACTAAGTCCCGGATGTACACGATTTTCCCCCATGATGGTTTCCAACTCTCGGAAGCATCATTGACGTGTACGACCATATTCATGAGAAGTTCTTGTCATAAGCAACAATCTTGAAAAGTTATGAATGACATTAAAGTACCATTGACGTTTTATAGCTTCAATTATCTCATGAGAATTGCTGATTACATCTCAACCTTTAAACTCTCTGGCTAACTTACCAACCTCGTATTCTGTCAGCTATTGTTGTGACCACATGGTGAAGAAGACCCAATATATTAAACTTGAAAATGAAGTAGAATCCCCCAAATTTGTTACTTAATCTTGCACTGTTATTGATTGAAGAATGGTGCAAGATTAAATCTATAAGTACTCTATACCCAACCAAAAAAGTATAAGAAGTACATCACCTCTTCAAATTATCCACATCTACTTTTACGTGTGACACTGAGTACTACAACATAACTCCTTTAAGTGATAGTTATCCAGGTCTTTAACCTACCACCTCGACTGCTGGAAACTAGATAATCCAAGTCTTAATCATATTCCTTTTGTGCTCAAGCAAGTCATCAATTGATAAATTGGATTTAAAGAAAAGGGTTAGAAAATAGAAGGAAGTCTCGATGATGAAATAAGTAGACGCCTTTGTGAAACCCACTTCAATCTCAAATAAGGGATACCAAATCAACTTCGTGATCACTTGTCATTGTAATCCTAATCTTTAGCTGTTTCTCATTTTAGTGAATCTTATTCGGATCGTTTTTAGTGTTATGTATCGTGTTTGTTGTGTTGTTGAAATTAATTAACGTTCATGGGATTTTACAAGTCTATGATTTAAACCGTAAAAAGAATCAACTTTTACGGGATGTTACTAAATCAAAAAAAACAATGAATAAAAAATGTTGTTGGTGAAATCTTTGTTGAAATTAAAGTACGTGAGCTTTTGTTGACGATTAATGGGCTTACAAGGACAAACGGTGTAAAACCGGTTAACTTGGAAGGGTTAAAGGTTAAATTATGAAAATAAGGATCAATGGTGCAACGAAGTTGCAACTAAGAGGGTTAATTTTTAACAAAAGGGTATGAAGTGAATTAATCTTGAAACATTGGGGCTGTATGTGCCAATTGCCAAAAGTTGGTATTTAATAAAACCAAATTCCCTCCTAAACATATTCTTTTTCTTTTCAAAATTTATAAAAATGGAACGTTTGTAATTTTTATCTCGCGGACTTGTACGGTGATCGTCAGTTCAATGTGAATATACCACGATGATCAAAATGAGTTCACGATCGCAATGGTATATGAAAGAAGTCCCGTAGTTAACCGACACTCAAAACCGAAAATCCCGAAAATTACATAGTTGTTCGGTTCACACTATCTTCATAGTTGTTCGGTTGTCACTATGGTCTTAGTAGTTCGGTTCACAAGTTGTTCGGTTCATACTCGAAAACAAGTTGTTCGGTTCCATAAGAAAAGAAGTTGTTCGGTTGCTTAAGATAACAAGTTGTTTGGTTCTAACAAGCTTGTCAATTGGTCAGTTTGCACTAGAACAAGTTGTTCGGTTCACACATGAAATGAGTTGTTCGGTTGCTCAAGCTTTTGAGTAGTTTGGTTGATAAAGAAATAGTTAAATCGGTTGCAAGTAGTTCGGCTTCACTACATAACAAATCCATACAACGTCCTTGTATTTGTCTTGGGCACAAACCAACAAACACACGTCCTTGTTCTTTTGTCTTCAAACCGTTAAGACCACAAGAAGATAAGCTCAAAGATAAGCATAACAAATAAGCTGTTAAGCCATGAGAATAAGCTACTTTGAGGAGAACAATAATCCATCAAACGAGTAATGAAAGTTTTGGGCTTATTTAACCCAAATAAGCTATGGAAAAAACTAAAAAAAAAATGTGACATTGAAGCTTGGACGAAAAGAAATAGAATAGAAAAACCAAAAGAAAACCAAAAGCACCTAATGATTGTGAACAACTATAATAACATGTGATCAAAACAAAAACCCATATAAATAAGCAGACATCACCATAAGCCCAAGATGGAAGTAATATAGTTTTGAAGCCCAACTTAAAATAAGCTTAAAGAAAAAAAAATAAGCCGAAACCAACAATAAGCTCAAATAAGATCACAACAAAAACCACAAACACAACACACATGAATACAATACACCCCCGGTTAGCTCTTGATACCAATTGTAAACAATAAGAAAAACTAGCTAAACAAGATGATCCAGAGGCCGGGGAGGATTAAACAAGAACTTAGCCATATTATTTAGAGAGAGAAAAAGGAAATATGTGTATGTGTTTTAGAGAGAGAAAGAACACACATACACACACTTTGGTGAAATAATACAAATGAATCCTCACCCCTCCATGGAAGTATGGAGGGGGTATTTATAGGTCAAGATAAGGGAAACTATTCTAACTTAACAATTCTAGTCCTTATATGTCTTGCCTAATGATAACTAGTGTAATTCCGTATTAGTCAACATATTTTAAGGCTAACAACATGAGCACATGAACATGTAAGAGGGGAGAGGGACTTAACATAAGGAGTCACTCTCATATAGGGCTTCTACACTTCTTTCCTTTACCAAGTTAAATCTTACCTCTAAAAACATCACATGCATTATATTAGAATAGAGTTCGGATCTTATTCATTTGTTCACTTCACCAAAAAAAATTTCCTTTCTTTCCTTCCTCCTCATAGCTCATGACAACACCTTTTTTTATATATATAGGGTTTTCAAAAATTGTATAAGTATTTTACAAGGAGGCAAGGGTAAAAAGGGTTTAATACTAAAGGTTCTTGGGATTACATAAGAGAGTACTTTGCATACGAGAGATTAAGTCTATGGGATTCAAGAAAAAGATAAGGGTTTGCATCAAGAAAAGTTAGGGTTTGCAAAGAAAGTTAGAGTTTATAAAAACTAAGTTGGTTTTTGCAAGATCTTGGGTGTCTTGGGTATAAATCTTAAGCATATCATCTCATTTCCTCTCTTGTAAGTACCATTCTCATCTCATCTCACTGTCTTCTTGCATACAACATCTACATACTTTCAAAAATATCACCACATCATGTTTATACAAAAATAACATTTATAAAAAGGAAAGATGAAAAGATGTTAAATGATATACTAGTTCTTGTTATTTTGTTCTTGTTTGTTAATATAGTTTTGATGGTAAAAATATGTTATGATACTCTTAAATATGTTATTGATAAACTTTGTTCAAGGGTTTAGGGCTAGTAATGTGTTGGTGGATTTTTGTTAGCAAAAGAAGGTAGAAAACTAGAAACAAGTATATTGGTGACAAGTTGTTCTTTAGGTTAGATTCAGACATCGAGAAGTCTGTTTTTGCAATAGTGGGTATGTTTCATAGATACTAGACATTATAACATTGATGTGGTCGCTTGAATCACTTAAAATGGACTTACAACAAAGAAGTTATGACCTTTTGAAAATCGGACGAAATATTCTAAGTGTCAAAAAGTGGTCTGACATAGTAACTTTGAGCCTGCTTTTGAACTGTTTAGAATCCGAACCAGGAAAAATGTCACAAGGAACTTTTTGTTGCCTTACTGTCTAGTTTTCAGAAAGTACAAGATCTTACGGCCTCGCGAAGTTGAGTAAAAACAGTTTTTCACAAATGTTAACAACTTGTTTTTCTTTGTAAAAGGAGAGGACGTTTTTAAGTGTTTTGGAGTCCAAATGAGGTATAGGATCATTAGAGCATTGTTGTAGTGTTCTTTGGATACTTCCCATACGAGTCGGGTTTAGGTGAAAATGTGACAATTTACATTTTTCAGGTCATTTTATGATAATGAACTCCAAACTATTTACTTTTAACCTTTACGTGTTTACTTTTACATGCAACCGTTAAGTTAAATCGCGTGAACTGAAAAACAACTTTAAACGTAAAATGGAATTAAACAAATATAAGTATATGTCAATTATGTGTTATATGACTTTTGTGAATATAATTTATAACCCTACATATAACACCCCGTGATTTAGGGTCATTTACAACGTCATTAAATTCACTATTTACTTTTAGTCTTGTACGTGTTTGCTTTTAATTTTAATCGTTAAGTTAAATCGTATAAGCTAAAAATTGTCATTCAACGTAAACGGACATCAAACAATTAAATGTTTACATCAAGCAAGTGTTAGATAATTATTTACAGGACAATTATTAACTTTGCATATTTTATTTTTTTATTGGTTACGTAAAGTGTTTACGTTTCGCGATAAAATACGTTTAGGCATTCCTGGAACCATCAAAACTTTTCTACGCTTTAACAAATACCCATTATTATATCCAATACTCAAAGTTTCATAAAACTTTACCCATGTTAACATTGTTAGTCATATTTTGCATAAAATAAACTAACTACAACCTATACATTACAAATTATACATCTACACTTTAACCTTATACATTTAAACCTCAAGAAATGTAAGTATTTATCAAATAAAAATCAAAGATATTTCTATCACCTCCCTCCCCTTGATTTTTTGGGATAATGTCCACCTAAGGGAACCAATAGCACATAAATACCCAACTTGATCATGTACAAACCTTTCTCATTTAAACCTTGAAGTACTATGGCTAAATCTTGACCAAAGACTTCCTTGAAACCCTCATTGTGTCTTGGACTTTCCTAAGACTATCACATGTGGTCTTTGAATAGTCTTGAAGGTATATAAGATTGCCACTAGTTAGAACACATACACATTTCATTTCTTAAGGTGAAAACAACTCATTCTCTCCCTTTGTGCTCCTCCAAACCCACGGCCACAACCAAAACATATAAACAATCCATACCAAATTTATTTACCACATTTCCAAGTGTTCCTACAACATATCTAAGATATCCCAAGGTATTTAGAAGGTTTAGTTTGGAGTTTACAAGTGTTAAAGCAAGAATGTTCAATATTGGGGTTTACTTGGAATTAGGGTTTTCTAGGTCTTGGAAGCTAGTGTTTGTTTGCTAAACAAAGGTTTAGATCATATTGTTCATCTTCTTACAACATACTAAGGTTACCTAAAAATCTTAATCTCTTTACATTCATGATTTTATGTATATATAATGGTTATATAGTTAATCATCATCTAAGAAACTTATTTACTTGTAAAATGGATTTTTACTTGTGATCATGGTTTGGTAAATTTTGTCATGTGATATATTGATGTTATGATCATGTTATAAAGCAAGTATATACACTATATGAGTGTTGGTTAAATTATATAAAGTATATATAAGTAAATGGTATGAAAAGTTACTTATTAAGGATTATGAACAAATGAGCATGTAGACTTATGGATCTTGTGATTCTTGGACATATTGTGGACTTGTACACTA
>BQNB010022562.1:8344-62867 GCA_026074375.1 Tanacetum coccineum | reverse complement strand
TATGTAGATTAATTTTTTAGGGGGCACTTTTAAAACCAAAAGCCTTTTAATGTATTTTGGGTACATCTCATGAATGCTAATTTTATGTATCCAAAAATATTTCGTGAAATTAAAATGTGGAAATTATAATGTTAATTAATAATATATATTGTTCACTAAGGCATCTCTCTCCATCTTCAATATATTTGTGGTGTCATATCATTTTTTCCTTGTAACGTCAAGTTTTAAAAATTAGTGGTATCTCACATACTATGTTGAAGGGGAGCTATTAGAAAAATAAATTCATGCAATATCAAGGTATAATTTTTCTCCCCATTAAATTTTTCATTTAATAAATTTTAATGAATTGGTATTTCAAATACTAAGAGATTTATTATTTTAAATAAGGGGAGAAAATGTGATTAAAATGTGATATAGAAGAATGTGATCTTTGAAGACTCTAAGTGCAACTCTTTCCTTCATGTGCAAAACAATTTCGAATCTCGAGCACATGTGTAAGGAGAGTATTTCAAAATAAAAACCTTTGATATAGATGAAACAATGTTAGAAAATAGTTTTATGGTTCGATCTCTATACCCAACAATCAATTAACTCACGACGTCGATGAAGTCATAAGGTGGTTAAGGTTAGGTGTAAGTCCTATGATCCAACCAGAACCGGAGAGATCTACCCAAGGACAATCCATAGTTAGAAATATCAGTCCTTAGGTATGATTGGAGATGAATGAGAAAGGGAAAATGCCGACTAAGGTTGAGATAACACTAGAACAATCACAACAAGGTGTTAGTGATGACGTCTTGGTAAGCATTGAAGGGGTTGAAGAATTAAAAAGAAATGTATGGATAAAGGGTGAAAACAAAGCATCCATCCACACACCTTAGGTAGAAACCGGGCCAATACATAATCTATCAAAATCACAAAGATGATTGTTGGTATTGAAGAAAGTCGTCATGGACCCAGTGAATATACCCTTTGGAGCAAGGAATGAGATGAGCAGTATTCCCTAACACAAATCATAGTTTGTGGCAAGTGATCTTGAATGGTGATGGTCCTATACAAGTAACAACAGATGAAAATGGTATTGAAACTGAAGTACCTCCAAAGACTGCTCAAGCACTATTAGCAAGACAAAGATAAAGAAAAGCTAAAAGCATTTTGCTTTTGGCTATTTCTGATGAGTATCAATTAAGATTCCATGCAATAAAGGATGAAAAAACTCCGTGGGCTGCTATCAAGAGTAGATTTGGTGGTAATGTTGAATCTAAGAAGATGCAGAAGAATGTCTTGAAGCAACAATTTGAAAACTTTTCTGTATCTGGTATAAAAGGCCTAGATAAAGCATATGATAGGTTTCAAAAACTTATCAGCCTACTAAGTTCATGTGCATTTGTTTTCTAATGAAGATCAAATCAAAAATCTTAGAGCTCTACCTTCGATCATGGGAAATAAATGTAGCTTTAATATGAGTAGCAAAGCTGGTATAGATGAGTTTGGATATTGAAGATCTATATAATATCTAAAAGTGTTTGAAGCTGATATCCAAATTCTCTGGCTCAACTTCAACTCTCAGAATGTAGCTTTCTCTCTGCAAGAAGACAATTGCAGCAGTAAATGAAGTTAGTACTTGCTGATTGGTGTTTCCTACTACAGCAGGCCATAGTCTCAGTGACAAGCCTCATCATCATCATATACAGATTAACAATGTACTCATTCTTTGCAAATCAGCCAAGTAGTCCACAACTGGATGATGAAGACCTAGAGCAGATTGATCATGATGATTTGAGAAATGGACATAAATGCAGGTGGCCATGGCTTCTATGAGGTAAGAGATTCAATAAGAAGACTGGAAGAAAGTTAATCTTCAATGGCAAAGAACCTGTAGGTTTTGATAAAACTAAGGTTGAATGCTTTAACTGTCATAGAAGGGGCCATTTTGCAAGGGAATGTAGAGCACCAAGAAATCAAGGGAACAAGAATGGAGATGCAGGGTATAGGAGCAGGGACAACACCAGAAGGACTGTACCAGTGGAGACCTCTGATGCATTGGTTGTTCAGGACAATGCTTTGATTGTCCAAGATGGACTGGGATATGACTGGAGTTATATAGCTCAAGATGAACCAACTGAGTTTGCTCTCATGGCCTACACTTCAAACTCCTCAGGGTCTGACACAGAGGTACAATCTTGTTCTAAAAACTATGTAAAAACATATGAAAAACTTCAAAAATAGTTTGATGAACAACGACAAACTCTTAGTAAGGCTAATCTAGAAATTATAGCTTATTAGTTAGGCCTAGAATCTGTAGAGGCACAGTTAGTTGTTCATCAGAAAAATGAAGTTGTCTATGAAGAAAAGATTGCAGTCTTAGAATTTGAAGTAAAAGACAAAAGTAATGCTATCACTAGACTTAAAAATCAGTTAGATGAAACCTTAAGAGAAAAAGATGATTTAAAAGCTAAACTAGAACAGTTTGAAACATCTTCTAAAAACTTAAATAAACTAATTAATAGTCAAATAAGTTCTAAAGATAAAACTGGTCTAGGATATGGAGATCAATTGAATGAAAATGATTCATGTGGTAGTGAATTGTTTAATAGTGTGTTTGATAGTCGTTTAAGTGATGGAGATGACAATCAAACAAATGATAGGTTCAAAAAGGATAATGGATATCATGTTGTTCCTCCTCCTTTAACTGGGAACTACATGCCTCCACTTGCTGACCTATCTTTTGCAGGATTGGATGATTCTGTTTATAGGCCTACACCAAATAAGACTAGTGCTAGTGTGTCTCAAGTTAAAATAAGTATCACTCCACCTAGCAATACTAGTGTAGAAATGCCTAGAGTTGATTCTGTTAAGCCTAGTGGAGTTATCATTGAAGATTAGGTTAGTGATGATGATGAGGATATTTTTCAATCTAATGATTTGCAAGCAACAGACAAACCTAGTTGTAAAAAGATTGAGTTTACTAATGCTAGGAATGAATCTGTTAAACCTAAACAAGCTGTAAAACCTAGGATAACCACTTAAAATCCTAAGGTAGATAGAAGAGATTGGAATGGGAAAATGACTTAAAAACTAAGGTTAGGATTTGGGTCTATAAAGAAAGCATGTTTTGTTTGTGGTAGTTACAGCCATCTAATAAAAGACTGTGATTTTCATGAAAAGAGAATGGCTAAAAAGTCTGTTTTGAAAAATATGGGAAAGAATACTGGTCAAAGGGAAATTAGACCAGTTTGGAATAATGTTCAGAGAATAAATCATCAAAATAAATTTGTTCCATCTGCAGTCTTAACAAGGTCTGGAAAAGTACAAGTTAGTACTGCCAAGAAAAGCTCTCTAAGAGCAACAACATCAACTAGTACATTCAGACCAGTTAATACTGCTACCCATACAAATAGAGTGAATGTTTCAAAATTAAGAACAAATGCTTTTCATAAGTCTCATTCACCTATTAGAAGGTCTTTTTATAAACCAACAACACCAAATACCAGGATTTCAAATGAAAAAGTTAATACTGTCAGAGTAAATGGTGTTAATACTGTTGGGCAAACAGCAGTTAGTGCTGTTAAGGGAAATGGGGTCACTGCTGTTAAGGCCTCAGCAGGTTGTGTTTGGAGACCTAAAATGACTGATTTAAACAATGTCTCCAAAGACAATAGTGGATCATGGGTCTCAAAAAGAGTAAATTATATAGATCCACAAGGCAGACTCAAGTCAGTAGTGGCTTGGGTCCCCAAGAGACACTGACTCTCTTACTTTTGTGCAGGGAAATCCACAACAAGCTTTGAAGAACAAAGGAATATTTGACAGTGGATGTTCCAGGCACATGACAGGGAACAAAGACTTCCTTATTGACTATCAAGACATTGATGGAGGTTTTGTTGCTTTTGGTGGAAGTGCTAGAGGTGGTAAGATAACAGGAAAAGGAAAGATAAGAACAGATAAGTTAGACTTTGAAGATGTGTTTTTTGTTAAAGAACTAAAGTTTAATCTTTTCTCTGCCTCATAAATATGTGATAAAAAAACAGTGTTCTTTTCACTAAAACTGAATGTCTTGTTTTGTCTCCTGATTTTAAGCTACTTGATGCAAGCCAAGTACTGCTTAGAGTTCCCAGGCAAAGCAATATGTACAGCTTTGATTTAAAGAATGTTGTTCCTTCTGGAGATTTAACTTGTTTATTTGTAAAAGCCACAATTGATGAGTCTAATTTATGGCATAGGAGGCTGGGTCATGTGAATTTTAAAACGATGAATAAACTTGTGAATGGAAACCTTGTAAGAGGTCTTCCTTTAAAGATTTTTGAAAATGACCATACTTGTGTTGCTTGTCAAAAGGGAAAGCAACACAAAGCCTCCTGTAAAACCAAACTTGTGAGCTCTATCAGCCAACCCTTACAGATGTTGCATATGGACTTATTTGGTCCAACATTTGTTAGGAGTATCAACCATAAGACATATTGTCTGGTAGTGACTGATGACTTTAGCAGGTTTAGCTGGGTTTTCTTCGTAGCCTCTAAGGATGAGACTAGTGGGATTCTTAAGAGATTTATAACAGAAATAGAAAACCAATTAAATCATAAGGTTAAAGTAATCAGGTATGATAATGGGACAGAATTCAAAAACAGGGAAATGAATGAATTCTGTGCATTAAAAGGGATAAAAAGGGAATTTAGTGTTGCTAGAACTCCACAACAAAATGGAGTTGTTAAGAGAAAGAACAGGACTCTGATTGAGGTAGCTAGGACTATGCTAGCAGACTCACTTCTACCTACTGTATTTTGGGCTAAAGCAGTTAATACTGCTTGTTATGTTCTAAATAGGGTTTTAGTGACCAAGCCTCATAACAAGACAACCTATGAACTTATAATTGGCAGACCACCAAGCATAAATGTTTATGCGGAACCTTTTGGATGTCCTGTTCAATATCCTAAAATACCCTAGTATCTCTATTTGGGCAATTTGATGAGAAGGCTGAAGAAGGGTTTTTAGTAGGATACTCTGTAAATAACAAAGCTTTTAGGGTATTTATTCTTCAAACTCCCAACCAGAAAAGTTAAAGAGAATCTGCATGTAACTTTCTTGAAAAAAACCAAATATTGCAGGGACAAGGACTAATGGCTTTTTGAGATTGGATTCCTTTAACAAATTCTATGAACTATCAACCAGTTACTGCAGGGAATCAAACTAACAAAAATGCAGGTCCACAAGAAGCTAATGGTGATACAGGTTTGAAGAAAAGTGTTGATGCTAGACAATCTGAAGAAAAGAATGTGTCTACTCAACAATATATTGTGTTTCCATTATGGTCTTCTATCTCTTCAAGCTACAAGAGCTTAGATGAAACGTATAAAAATGAACAAACTGATGATGCTGCTGGTGAAACTCCTGTACAAAAACCAGCAAGTGAGAATGAACAAGCCTTGAAGAATGTTCTTGATAAGATGATGGATCAAGAGAAGGAGGCTTCAGAGAAATCAGATGCTGTTAGAAAAGAGGTTTGTAGCCCAGGTTGCAATAGGGAGGTTTCTTCATGGGAAGACTACTAAAACCACACGTAATTACTGTTTTAATACTGTTACGCACACAGTTAATGCTGCAGTGCACCAATGAACTTTAACTGGATGCTGGTACCATCATTTGTTTCTCTTGATGGATCCTTTCCTCTAATGTCAATGATCTTCAGATGAATCCTCTCTGCCTGATTTGAGGTTATGATGGAAGTTCAAAATACTGGCATTTTTGGCAGTGCTTTTGATGATGAAGATTTGGACACTTACAATTCTCCTTTTGCTGATCAAGTTATGGGTGCAGAGGCTGATTTCAACAACATGGAACCTTCAACTGTTGTCAGTCCTATTCCCACAACTAGAGTACACTCTATTCATCCTAAAGATCAAATAATTGGAGATCCAAAGTCAGCAGTACAAACAAGGGGCATGACAAAGAAGAGTTCTGGAGAACATGCTATGATTAGCTACATCCAAAAACAGAAAAGGACAAATCATAAAGATTTCCAGAACTGCTTATTTGCATGTTTCCTCTCTCAGCAAGAACCCATAAAGATAGCTCAAGCCCTTGATGATGAAAGCTGGGTTGAAGCAATGCAAGAAGAGCTGCTTCAGTTCAAGATTCAGAAAGTTTGGACCTTAGTTGACCTACCTTATGGCAAAAAGGCTATTGGTACAAAGTGGGTGTATAGAAATAAGAAAGATGAAAGGGGTATAGTAGTCAGAAACAAAGCCAGGCTGGTAGCACAAGGATACAAACAAGAAGAAGGCATTGACTATGATGAGGTTTTTGCTCCTGTTGCCAGGATTGAAGCAATCAGGTTATTTTTGGCCTATGCATCATTCATGAATTTTCTTGTGTACCAGATGGATGTTAAAAGTGCCTTTCTCTATGGTACTATTGAAGAGGAGGTATATGTAAGCCAACCTCCAGGTTTTGTGGATCCAAAATTTCTAGAAAAAGTTTACAAAGTGGAGAAAGCCTTATATGGTCTACACCAAGCTCCTAGAGCTTGGTATGAGACTCTCTCTACCTATCTGCTGGACAATGGATTCTACAGAGGACAAATTGACAAGACTTTGTTCATAAAAAGAGTCAAGGATGATATTCTACTGGTACAAGTATATGTAGATGACATCATCTTTGGTTCCACAAAAGTCTTTATATACAGATTTTGGAGCAAATATATGCACAAAGGTTCAGATAGTTCCAATGGGAGAGCTCACTTTCTTCTTGGGTTTACAAGTCAAGCAGAAAGAGGATGGGATCTTCATTAGTCAGGACAAGTATGTTGGTGAAATCTTGAAGAAATTTGGTTTTTCTAGTATAAGGACAGCCAGTACTCCTATGGAAACCAACAAGGCTTTAACAAAAGATGAAGATGGTGAGGATGTTGATGTCCATTTATACAGGTCAATGATTGGGTCATTGATGTACCTTACATCCTCTAGACCAGATATTATGTTCTTAGTTTGTGCATGCTCAAGATTTCAAGTTCAACCAAAAGTTTCCCACTTGAATGCAGTAAAAAGGATCTTCAGATACCTAAAAGGTCGACCCAATTTGGGCCTTTGGTATCCTAAGGACTCTCCTTTTATATTGGAAGCTTTTTCAGACAGTGACTATGCAGGTGCCAGTTTAGACAGGAAATCCACAACAGGAGGTTGTCAATTTCTTGGTTCAAGGTTAATCTCTTGGCAATGTAAAAAGCAGACTGTGGTGGCTAATTCAACTACTGAAGCTGAATATATTGCTGCTTCTCACTGCTGTGGTCAAGTGCTTTGGATCCAAAATCAGATGTTGGATTATGGATACAATTTTATGCAGACAAAGATTCATGTTGACAATGAGAGTGCCATTTGTGTTGTCAAGAATCCTGTCTACCATTCTAAAACAAAGCATATAGAGATTCGGCATCATTTCATTAGAGACTCCTATGAGAAGAGATTGATAGAGATGGTCAAGATACACACTGATAATAATGTAGCTGATTTGCTCACTAAAGCTTTTGATGTGAGTAGATTTAATTTTCTGGTGGCAAGCATTTGTATGCTTAATCTGTAGCTGCATGATCTCAGGGGAGGTTAATGGTGTTTAAGTGCAGTGGAGTATACACAAGTGCTATTTGGATTGAAGTTGGAATGGATTACAACTGGTATGTTGTTTTGGTTGACAGTTCTTAACTTTTATTCATGGGCTATGCATAGATATGGATCCTCATGAATTCTCACATGTCTATCTAGTTATTTCTAGTGTGCTTGTGATGAATAGAGGCATGTTATTGCATAGTTATTAGAAAACAAGTTAATACTGTTAGACTAATATTAATACTGCTAGGCTAATATTAGTATTGCTTGTTATCGTTAATACTGTTGGTGCATAACCCAGAACATGAGGGTGAAGGTTCAGCAACACCCCCTAAACCCCAACCCACACCCTCTACTTCATAACCAAATTTTTCATGCACCTTAAATTGAAGCTCACATTGAGCAACTACTCCCATCTCCAACTACATATCAAAGAAAAAGAAAGACTCAAACACATAAGAGAACCAAAAAGGATACTAAGTTACCTCAGACTAGTGTACCTCAAGACCTTGAAGCAGATGAGACTGTCCATAAGAAGGGGGTGACAGTGTGAAAAGGGCTATCACTACTGTTGTTAGCTTAGATGCAGCACAGGACAGTAATAACATCATTAGGACCCAGACCACGGCAATGCCTAATGTTGACATTCCTCAGGGTATGGATACAAGTGTAGATGTTGCCAAGCACAAGGGACACATGGGGGATGCTCTCTGCTCAGACTAGGTCTGAGAGAGTTCTTGAAAAGCCTAATCGAAACCACCTCTCTTAGAGTTAACAATTAGGAAGTGGGTGTGGCAGGATATGGAACATCAATTTAAATTGATGGCTAATGTACCAATCACACCCCTATGATTCACCTCTCTTTTGAGGATTTCACACACCCTAGAAGTGATAGGGTAGACTCTCAAACTATAGGAATTAATAACTATGTGTTATTAAAATTGTCAAAAATAGGTGCTTAAGCTCCTTAGAGAAAGAGAAGGAGGAAATACAGATAGGCTTGAGGTCTTAAGATGTGATTTAAATGAAAAGGGAAGCATCCAAACAGGGAGGAGGAAACAAACAGACAAGTTGCAATGACGAGATAAGACAATGGCCAATCGCGCTATGCAATTGCTAAAATGGAATTGCATGGATATTGTGAAGGTTAACACTCTTGTTTTGGAGGTTACACTATGGAGATTAATATGCTACGTAGAGAAAAAGTACCTACATAATCAAGGAATATTAGAGAAGATGCTGTGAACTTGACAGTTAAAAGCTGTAGAAGCTACTAAGCGAAAAGTACTTATGGCAATTTGAGTTATCATAGTTCATTTACTCCAATGCTTGAAGAAGTAGTAGTAAATTGTTTGGATACATCCTCCTAATGGCCAAGATGCTTAAACTAATGAAACTTGTGTTTGACAGTTAATATCAAGTTTAGGGAGAAGGATTGTTTGGAATTTTGAGTTTAATACTGTGGTTGAAGATTGATATTGCTGCTAATGACTGAAGATATAGAACTAATGTAGTTAGTAGAGCTTGTAATATTAGTTAGGTACTGCCAGTACAATTGTTATGTATTGTCAGTATAGTTTAGTTACTGTTAGTATACGGAAATTAGTACGTTATGTAATATGCATGAAATATATTAGAGAATAGTTATGCATGAATCACTTAACGAATTTTGTTAAGACCATGTTAGGGTTTTCCTTAGTGTATAAAAGTAACCCTATCCGGCATGTTAGATTATATCAATCTTTTATAGAAAAATACATAGTATAGTTAGTTATTCTATAACCTTGGCAGAATATTTGTAATCAAAATATTCAAGTTTCGTATTCATTGTTCTTCTTGAGTATTGCAGTTAGATCCCGTTTACTTGTAGTATTCACAAAACATAGTTTTGTCCATATAGTTAGTTTTATAGTTAGTTTGGATTTATCCAGGTTAACTAAGCTTTAACAAGCTAAGAAGATTTGTTTATTTGGGACTTCACACGAGTACTCTGTGTAGTACTAGGGTTTATAACCTTGAAGCTATATATCAAAAATGTATGAATGTATATCTGTGTCTATAACCATAACATAGGATCTCTTTTTATACACCAAGGAGTCATTTACAAGATAACTATAAATCTTCTATAATTCTAATAGATAACTACAAATCTTCTGACTTAATAAGATATATATTGAATAAGTCAATACATATCACTTAACACATCTTTATCTCTTTAGCAGTCTTAATCTTCATGTAGTAGTCTTAATCTTCATGTAGCAGTCTTAAGTCCTTCAGCAGTCTTAAGTTAGTACTGGCAGTACTAACTTCCTCTAGCAGTACTAACTGGTTAGTACTGCCAGTTGTAACTTGAGCAGTACTACCTGTTGCTTTGGCAGTACTAAGTATGTAGACTTTTAATTCCTAACAATCCTCCCCTAAACTTGTGATTTACCTCCAAATCATCAAGTTTCTTTAATTAAAATCTTGTTCTCTACCAGCATGTAGATGTCTATTCCCTTCTCTGTAGACACATGATGCACTCCAAATGAATCATATAGACTCCAAGTTAAATCATAAGTATCTGGTTCAAACAATCTCTTCAACTCAACCCATATCTCTATTTCTTTGTCATTTGTTAGTTCTATTGATTTGAAGTTCTCTTTAACTAGACTCCACAGCATCACTAAGTTATCCATGTCTAAGGATTTTAGCATATCATCAAAGAATTGATGTACCTCAGTATGATTTCCAACTCTAATGATCTTCCAGTACTTCCTAGTGCCTTCAGTGTAAATCTCCCAGTCAATTATTGGATACTTAGTTTGTAAAGCTTTAACATTCATCCTTTGCTCTAGAACTATTATCATTATTTGTTGTAGCTCTTCTTGTGACATTTCTTCTTCTTTATCTTTTGGTTCTTCAGCTAATTCTGAGCTTTTAGCAGTCTTTTGCCTCTTAGAACTTTCTTGATCAAGTTCTTCTTTTGCATCTCTTTTTGAACTTCCAGCTGCTAACTCAGGAACTGCTCTGTCAACCTCACTTTCTATTAGAACAAAAGTGTTTACTCTCCTCATTGTTGTCTCAAACAAAGTCTTGATCTCATCAAAAGAATAACCTCTCAATTGATGCAGTGTATGACTTCCCATGTGCTTGATGTAATTAGACATATAAGTCCTTTGTTCAGCCTGTGTGGGTGGCTTATTCCTCCTTTCTTTAGCTCTTTGTGTAGCAAAATACCTTTTTCTTCTGATTGATAAGCTCTACAAGCATTCTTGCTTATTTAGCTTCAGTGTACATTTCTTTTTCCTCTGCTTGTAACCTCTGTGCTAACTCTTCATCAGCTTCAACTCTAGCTTGTATGTCTTCTCATTCTTCGACATTAAAAGAGCTAACTGCTTCATGTACCCTGGCAATCCTCTATCTCTCTTCTTCCTCAAGTTTAGCTTGTAGTCTAACAGCTGCTTTATAACCAAGTCTTTCTTGTTCTTGCTGTAACTTTGTCTTGGTTTGTACTGGCTCAGATTCATCCATTTTACTTTTACCTTTGTCTTTGGTTGCACTCTTCCTAATATACACCAGTGTCTCAGCCATAGTAATGTCATCAGTAGTAGAAACCCTTCATATAGGACTGGCAGTACTAACAGCAGCTACAGTAGCAGTAGTAACTGTTGCACCAGCAGTAGAAATTGGCTTAGCATTACTAACATCCTTCTCAGCAGTACTAACATCCTTAGCAGCATCAAGATCAAAATCAAATTCCATATCATGCTCATGCCTCCCTTGAATCTCAGCATCATGTTGTACTAATAAAATGGCAGGATCTTGATCAATTTCAGCTATCTTCCTCCCCTATTTGGAAGGATCCTCCAAATCATCTTCACCATTAGAAACAATAGTTTTAGCTCTTGTTCTAGCTTGGCTAGACTTAACTTTGTTCTCCAACTTCTTTACCTTCTTGATAAGCTTAGTATAAGCAGCACTATATGTAAGCTTGGTCTACTTTAAGTCTGTCTCTAAGCTCTCCACCTTCTTGGACAATGTAGTACATAAAACCATCAATTCTTGTAGTGTCATATTGCCCTCATTACTTCCAAGTGTGTTAACTCTTAGGAGAGGTGAATCATGGGGCATGGTAGGGGTCTTATCAATGTTACCACGGCCCTGTTCTACTTCTAAGCTAGTGACAGTAGTGGTAGCCCCTCCATATCTGACATCCACACCTTTGGAAGCAGCCTCATCTGCTACAAGGGTCTGAGTAGGAGATATGGGCTGAGGAACCACAGATTCCTGTTTGTTTATTCTCCTAGAGGTTAGTGAAATTGGTAGTTGTAAGGTTGATGGAGCACTGATGGGTGTGTGATGGGACTCAACTGGGTATGTTGATCCTTTACCCTGAACAACTAGGACCTAAACAATCATTGCAGGAAACAATGGAATGTTTTCCCTAGTATAACCCTTAGAAGCCCTCTTCATATTGCTAAAAAGTTTTTGAGTGTGTGTAGGAGCAATATAAAGTCTTGTGTGAGGTTTAAGCAGTCTCTTTTGCTTGTTCAGAAACACTTGAATAAATCTTGGATACATTAAAAATTTGTGTTTACTATCCAAGTTTTTCACCATACCATCAAAAATCGGTTTAGAAAAAAAATAATTTTCCTATTAGTGTCCAAGCAAATAATAGCAGTTGCTATATTGCTACTGAATTATTCTCAAGAGGTTTTCTTAGGACTTATACAATGTAGAATGGTATGAATGAGAAATCTTCATTAAGGGGAAAAGTGTCCTTTTTGAAATTTTAGTTTGTCTGAAGTTAACACATACCCCCATTAAGGAAAGTTGTTCAAAGATTTCAGTAGTTGGCAAAGAACTAATACCATCAAAATCTGCTAATTAAAGATGCCTTCTAACGGATGCCTCAATAACAATCTTAACTTTGCCATCTATTGTAGCAATTAATTCAATTTCTCCATTATCAAGTGTTCTAGCAGTAGCAGTTTCCCAAAACTGTTTAATGAGAGAAACATAGATAGTAGGATTTTCTATAAGAGCATACCTTATGTGACTAGCATTGAGAAAATCTACTATTTGGTGAAATCCTTCACTTCCCTCTGGTTTCTTTAAGTAGGTGACCATGTTGTGTGTGTCACAGAATTCCAAATTCGCCATTGTTGATTGAGAAAAGCTCGATTAGGGTTCTGGGTTATGTTCGTTTATGAGAGCATGTGTGTTTGGCAAAGTCAATTAAGATTATATAGATAGCACTTAAGGTTTTGATTGGACCGACTGAATTTATCTTGAAGAAATATTGTGATTTAAAGAAAGATTATGAATTATCCAGAATAAAGAAACCTATAAGCGAAGTAATTGGCAGAATTATCTCAAATGGCTATATTTAATTGCCAAAAATCTGTTATTCCCAAACAGCATTAACGGTAGCCTAGCAGTACTAAGTTTAGCCTAACAGTACTAAGTAATGCCCAGCAGTACTAACTTTTGAGTTACTAGTTTTAACCTTATTTTTGTTCTAAAAAACATTTCCATCATCAATTTTGATTCTCACAAGCTCTCTTTTTGTTTTTATTCTCACTATATCTCTCAATTCTTTTTCTCACTAAATCACTTTGTCTGGTTTATATCACACATCTCTCTTTTTGTTTTTCATTCTCACCAATTTCTTTTATTTCTTTTAGCTTACAAAATCACTCTTTCTTTTTTTGTTTCACACATCTCTCTTTTTATTTTCCAGCTCACTATTTCTCTCAATTCTTTTACTCACCAATTCACTCTATCTGTTTTTATTTTCACACATCTCTCTTTCTGTTTTTATGCCCACCAATTTCTCTCATTTCTTTTAACTCAAAATTCTCTCTGTCTATTTTTGATTTCTCTTAATTCTTTAAAGCTCATTTTTTTTCTCTCTTTCTATTTTTGTTTTCTCTTAATGCTCATAGTATTAATTATAACAGCAGTACTAATTATACTTACCAGTAGTAAGTTAGGCCAACAGCACTAACTTAAATTACATCATTAATTAATGTTTCATTCCATTTTAAGCATCATTTGTGTATAATCCATTGCATACTAACACAATTAACATCCCCTCAATCAATACTTCAGAGATTAAGCATTCCTATACTTGCAATCAGATATTGAAATCTACCAACATCAAATGCTTTTGTGAGCAAATCTGCAACATTCTAATCTGTGTAAATCTTGATCATCTAAATAAGCTTCTTCTCATTGGAATCTCTGATAAAATGATGTCTAATCTCAATGTGCTTAGTCTTTGAGTGAAACACTGGATTTTTAACTATACAGATGGTGCTTTCATTGTCAATGAAAATCTTGGTATTCATGAAATTGTGTCCATAATCTAGCATTTGATTTTGAATCTAAAGTACTTGTCCACAGCAACTAGCAGCAGCCACATATTCTGCTTCAGTAGTAGAGTTGGAAACTATAGTTTGCTTCTTGCATTGCCATTAAATCAATCTGCTTCCAAGAAATTGACAACCTCCTGTTGTGGATTTCCTGTCTAAACTTGCACCAGCATAATCACTGTCAGTAAAAGCTTTCAAATTAAATGGTGAGTTCTTAGGATACCAAAGGCCTAATTTAGGTTGACCTGTCAAGTATCTAAAGATTCTTTTCATAGCATGAAGATGTGAAACTTTAGGTGTAACTTGGAATCTTGCACAAGCACATACAACAAACATTATATCAGGCCTTGAAGATGTTAAATACATCAATGAGCCAATCATTAATCTATATAAGTAAACATCAACATCTTTAGCATTTTCATCCTTCATCAAAGGCTTTGAAGTCTCCATAGGTGTACTTGTTATCTTCACAGTTAAAAAACCAAACTTCTTCAAAATTTCATCCACATACTTGTCTTGACTGATGAAAATCCCATCATCTTTCTGTGTCACTTATAGTCCTAAGAAGAAAGTGAGCTCACCTATAGAACTCATCTGGAACTTCTTGTGCATCAATTTCTCAAACTCAGTGCATAACTTCTTTTTAGTAGATCCAAAAATGATATCTTGAACATATACTTGAACTAGTATAATATCACTTTTGACTCTTTTAATAAATAAAGTCTTATCTATCTGACCTCTCTGAAATCCATTGTCTAATAAATAGGTAGATAAAGTCTCATACCAAGGTCAAAGAGCTTGATGTAGACCATATAATGCCTTTTCTACCTTATAAACTCTGTCAGGGAACTCTGGATCTTCAAACCCTAGAGGTTGATAGACATAAACTTCCTCTTCAATCTTGCCATATAGAAATGCACTCTTCACATCCATCTGGTATAGTACAAAGTATTTGAATGAGGCATAGGCTAAGAACAACCTAATTGCTTTAATCCTAGCAACTGGAGCAAAAACCTCATCATAATCTATTCCCTCTTCTTGAGTGTAACCCTATGCAACCAGCCTTGCCTTGTTTCTAATCAATACCTCTTTCATCTTTCTTGTTCCTGTACACCCATTTAGTACCAATGGCTCTTTTGCCATGTGGTAAATCCACCAAGGTCCAAACCTATTGTAACTTGAACTGCAAAAGCTCTTCTTGCATAGCTTCTATCCAGCTTGGATCTTTTAATGCTTGGATTACCTTTTTGGGCTCTTCTTGGGATAGGAAACAAGCAAACAAACAAGTATGAAGGTCTTCTTGAGTTTTCCCTTCAAAAACAGCACTAATAAACCCTTTTGTTTGTAGTCTTTGTCATTCTCCTTGTCTGTACACCAGACTATACATCACCAATCACATGATCAAGTGAATGATCTTTATGGATTCTTATATTTGGAGTAGAAGGAACTGGATATGTGGTAGTAATGTTGCTCATATCCACTTCTATTTCATCACCAAAGAAATCAGCATGTGTGGCTTCAAGTGGAGCAGTAGTAACTATTAGACTAACAGTATTAATATTTAGACTACCAGTATTAACATTTGTACTGGCAGTATTAATACTTGGCCCAACAGTATTAACATCTTGAGTACTATTTTTAGGTCTCTCTTAATCATCAAATCCACTTTATTTATTTACACCTTCATCATTCTTCTTTCAAGCATCACTAAAAGGTTGTGGTTCATCATTACTAGCATTCTTTGAAGAAGAATCAAATAGTGAATCATCTTTCCATAGTGGCATCAAAATGTAGTCTTGGCTAGATCATGTCACCTTTCTAGAATGACCTGCACCAATACTTTCTTCTGTACCTACAAGATCATTAGAGTTTGTACCTGCAACAACTGGCACATAATTCATTGATTTTGTTAGAACATCAATATCAAACAGCCACTTTGGTCCATCACCTGCAATAATAGGCTTATCCTCCAAGAACCTAATATGCAAGTTTTCTTCTACTTTCCTAGTTCTTATGTTGTATACCCTAATAGCCTTACTATTCATTAAGTATCCAATAAAGAATCCTTCATCTGACTTTCCATCAAACTTGCCTAAATAATCAAAGGTATTAAGAATGGTAACATGACACCCAAATGGTCTCATGAAGCTTAGAGCAGGTGTTCTACCTCTAAACAGTTCATAAGGGGTCTTGTTATGAGGCTTAACTACTAATACCCTATTCTGCACATAGCAAGCAGTATTAACTACTTCAGCCTAAAATGTAGTAGGTAACTTAGAGTCAGCTAACATAGTTCTAGCAGCCTCAATTAGTGTCCTATTTCTCCTTTCAGCAACACCATTTTGCTAAGGAGTTCTAGCTGCACTAAATTCCTTCTTAATGCCTTTCTCTTCACAAAACTCACTCATAACTCTATTTTTGAACTCTGTTCCATTGTCACATCTGATAATCTTTACTTTCTTATCAACTTGATTTTCTATCTTAGTTATAAAGCTCTTAAGAATGCTACTAATCTCATCCTTAGTTGCTAGAAAGAAAGCCCAAGTAGATCTGCTATAATCATCAGTGACAACTAGACAATATTTCTTATTCATTAAGCTGCTCACAGAAGTTAGACCAAACAAGTCCATATGCAACATGAATAAAGGCTGAGTAATAAAGGTTTAAATCTTGGACTTACAAGAGGCTTTGTGTTGCTTTCCCTTAAGATAAGCAACACAAGTTTGGTCATTTTTAAAACATTTTGATGGTAAACCTCTCACAATATTTTCCTTAACAAGTTTATTAATAGTTTTAAATTTTACATGACCTATCCTCCTATGCCATAGCATTGATTCATCAAGTGTGGCATTTGCAACAAGACAAATTAAACACTCTTTAGGAACAATATTCTTCATATCAACACTGTACATATTGTTCTTTCTAGGAACTTTAAGTAAAACCTGACTCTCATCAGCTAACTTAAAGTCATGAGACAAAACAAAACATCCAGTGTCAGTAAAAAGAACATTGTTCTTTTTGTCACACATCTGTGAAACACTAAAAATGTTAAAATGTAACTCCTTGACAAAGTACACATCCTTACAATCAAGCTTACCAGTTTTAAGAGTTCATTTACCAGTGATTTTCCCTCCTTTGGCTCCTCCCCCAAAGGTAACATATCCTCTATTAAATTCCTTGAATTTTGAGAGATAGGACATGTTCCCTGTCATGTACCTTGAGTATCCACTATCAACATAGCCTTGATCTTTTTTTTGTGGATGACCCTGAACATAAAAATAAGGAAATTAACATAGCCTTGATCTTTTTTCCTTTGGGGACCTAAGCCATCACTGACTTGGATCTGCCTTGTGCATCAACATAATTATGTCTCTTCAAAGTAATTGATGCACTATTAAGTTTGGTAGGTCTCCAAACCCAACATGATGAGGCCTTAACAGCGTTTACCTGATTTGACCTAATAGCATTAACTACTGCTGAATTTGGCCTAGCAGTATTAACTGCTTTTGGCCTAGCAGTATAAAATTTTCCCTTTGCAATATTAATGTTGTTCTTATTTGATAGGGCCTCTTTATAGTTGATTGTGCTGATTTAGAAAAACATGACATTGGTCTAGCACTATAAACTATAGTTTTGGGATGTGCAGTATTAACAGGCCTAGCAATATTAAGTAATTTTAGGCCAGTTTTTATTAAAACTGCTCTTGGAACTATGTTCCTGTGAGCACTAGGGTGGGGCTTTTTAGCAGAATAATTGTAATTCACCCTTGTATAATTAATCCCAGATACCACCCTTTCCCTTTGATGGTAATTACAGTGAGCCTGAACATGGTCAAAACTTCTACAAATAAAACAAGCTTTATTGTACATCACAAAGTTACTTCCTAGCTGTTGGGACTTCTGATTATTCTAGTTTCTTTGATTTCCCTTAGGAGTTTGTGACCTGTACATTTTAGCATACTAAAATGGTTTCCTAACTGGTTTTTCTTGTTGTTTAGCTTTAATAAATTATATCTTAGCAATAGTAGGAAAAGCAGTTTTCTTCTCTAACTTATCATCTGACACCAACTCCTCAACCAATAGGGCAGCAGGAGATTCCCTAACCTTATTAGAAATATCTTTACTAACACTTTTACTAGTCTTAGGTCCATAACCTTCAAACTCAGGCTGTTGGAACTCCTCTAGACCAGAGTAGGACAAATCAAGATTTAGGGGTAAAAATAACCCTGTATGTGGAGGTGGAATAGTATTATAGCTTACAAACCCCACACCCTTTACTTTTATCAGTTATTTGACTCCCTATTAATTTGTCTAAACTCTTAGAAGCATTATCAAATTTTTCAATTTTAAGTTGATTGCTTTCTTTTTCTTGCTTAAGCTTTTCTAACTCACTTTTAAGCATACTAAGTTCTGAGTCTTTATATGAGATATCTCTTTTAATAACAGCAAGTTGCTTACAAAAAATAACCTCATTCTTTTTGTAAAAGACAAGTTGCTCTTCCACAGATGCTAACCTTCTTTTATAAGTAGTTAAATTGAACTCAGATTTGTTAAACTTTATTCTTAAATCATCAAGTTGAGTTTTAAGAGTTTCAAAGCTTTTTATACATGTTTATGAACAAGTTTTATTATTATGTACCTCAGAGTCTAAAAAAGCCATAAGAGCCATGTTTGTAGGGACTTCATCATCTGCAATGTAGCTCCAGTCAAAACCATCTCCATCAATAACCACCATGGCTTTGGAAAAAGTTTCTTCCACATTTATAGTCCTTCTAGAGTTGTCTTGATTCTTGTTCCTTCTATCTTGGTTCCTATGTCCTCTGCATTCCCTTACAAAGTGTCATATCTTGTGACAGTTAAAACACTCCACCTTGGACTTGTCATATCCAGCTGTGTCACTCCTATTGCTAGTGATCTTTCTACCAGTTTTCTGGAAAAACTTTTTTGTCCTCATGCTCAACAATGCTAACTGCCACTTTAAATCCATCACTTCTATGTCATATTCATGGATGTTTTCAAGGTCCTCATATATAAGTTGAGACCCGTTTGGTTAACTGGCCAAAAATGCATAAACAGTGTTATCACTTAAGTTAGCAGTACTAACTTGAGTACTAGCAGTGCTAACTTGAGCGCTAGCAGGGCTAACTTGAGTGTTAGCAGTACTAAATCCATAAGCAGTATTAACTTCATTAGTACTGTTAGGGGATGATACAAAAGCCATATTCTGAGAACTTGAGCTTGCAGTTCCTTTAACCTCTTGTTCAACAATCTTGAAATTGTTGTAGAGATCATTAAAGCTCATTGTGTCTAGATCAGGTTTATTCCTCTAAACCACAACATGAGTATTCCACTCAGAAGGCAGACTTCTTAAAAATTTCAAATTGAGATCTTCTTGTGAAATATTTTCACCCAAGATAGTCAGCTGACTTACAATCTTCTAAAGCCTGTTAAAAATAGAGTCAAGAGACTATGTGCTTGTAGCACTGAAGTTCTCATACATTTGCTTCAGAAGAGTCTTCTTTGTGGCTTCATTACCACCAAATCTTGTTTGTATAGAAGCCAACAAAGTCTGAGCATCCTTGTACTTATTGAAATTTATTAGATGTTCATTAAGAAGTGCCATCAGTAACATACTTCTTGCCTTCACATCATTCTTCTTTTGAACCTTTTCTTCAGTAGTGACATGGCCTGGTATTAGTGAAGTTGAGGAACCATCAGCATTTGTTATTGTTTGAGGTACTGGTTTGAATGAGTTTCTATTCTCTATGGCATCCCATAAAGTATAGTCTTGTACTTGAAAGTACTGCTCAATCCTTAGCCTCCACATATCATATTCACCCTGTTTGAGAATGGGAAACTTTGCAGTAGTAGTGGTTTAAGCGATTTCTAGATCCATCTCTTCCTTGTGAATAAAGGGTTCTTCTTGTTAGTTTCTTCTAGATCAAAGTTTCAAAACACAAGCTTTGATACCACTTGTTGATCCCAACGTAAGATTGATTCCTTAGCTTGTAAATGTTAAGTTACTTTGGATAAATCCAAAACAACTATGGTAGAAACTTTATGAATACTAAAGAGTATGCGAAATCTACACTTTAATACTTAGAAGAATATTAATGAAACGGTAAACTGTATGAACAATGATATTATTAAAAAGCTCCAATATTATTATTATCAATAATACGAGTACTCTGTGTAGTACTAGGGTTTACAACCTTGAAGCTATATATAAAAAACATATGAATGTATATATGTGTCTATAACCATAACATATGATCTCCTTTTAAACACCAAGGAGTCCTTTAGAAGATAACTACAAATATTCTATAATTCTAATAGATAATTGCAAATCTTCTAACTTAATAAGATATACATTGAATAAGTCAATACATATCACTTAACACGTCTTCATCTCTTTAACAGTCTTAATCTTCATGCTTAAGTCCTTTAGCAGTATTAAGTTAGTACTGGCAGTACTAACTTACTCTAGCAATACTAACTGGTTAGTACTGGCAGTTGTAACTTGAGCAGTACTAACTGTTGGCTTGGCAGTACTAAGTATGTAGACTTTTAATTCCCAACACATTAACCTAATGTCTAAAAGTTTTAACTGTGCCATATTTGGGGACAAGGATGAAGGGAAGAGTCATATCGGGACTTTGATCGATATATCTATTTTCATTGGAAGTTTTTCTATTATTTCAGGTTTTACCATCATTGACGATGATGATATGACAAAAGACGTTATGCTCAGCATGAAATTTTGCAAGAAGTACGCATCATGCCAAAGGATTATGAAGAGATTCGCTCTCGGGAATAATTGCGAGCAAATTATGGAGGATGAATAAAAGGAATGAAGTGAAGGAAAAGGTCGAACTTAAATACCGGCTAAAACAAAAGTGATTCCCGGGAGACAACCCGGTCATTTTAATTGTTTGTCGCATTTAATTGTTTAAATCTTAATTATCTGCACGAGTCTGTCTTCCTAGACATTACATACGGCGTATCGAACCCCTCTGGATACGGCGTATGTATGACTAGATGTTATCAGTTTTAAAACTTAATTATTTAATTTTCAGTAATTTAATTGTTTCTACAGGAACAATACGGCGTATCCTAGGGTTTAGGATACGGCGTATTGACCCTTGTACAGTTGTGTGTTTAATTGTTTTCTTGTACCATTGTAGCGAGATAGAATTTGCACTTGTCTTCTAATCTTTTATACAGGACCTTGCTGAAACTATGATATGGTATATGCTGAAAGAGACTTGTGTTGGACTCATCTGGGCATTCTGAAGCCCTAGTCAACATACTTTTTGCTCAAAAACTCATCATGGAGAATTATCACGAGCAAAACATCAGGGATTTTTCCGTTCTAATTCTATTTTCCCTTATTATTTAATTGTTTTATCTATACAACGAGGACGTTGTATAATTTAAGTGGGGGATGGAGAATTAGAACGTACTTGTCTTATTTTTTGCAAAATAACATGCAAAGTGCTTAAAAACGATCAAATTTTAAAAAAATTTAGCATGACTTGTAAAAATCACTAGTTATATTACCTAGCACACTATAACCCTTGATACATATTGTAAGAATTAAGTCTATTTTGTTTCCAACTGTCTACTAAATTCCACAAATTTATGAGTATGACGGTGATGTAGTGGACTTTAAAACTTAGCCTGGTATATCACTCAAGACCGCCATGATTAGTACTATGGATTTAGATGGAAGAACATGTTCAACTGATAAATTTCTAGGATTAAACCAAATAGCCTACATGTCGTAAAAATAACTAACTTCACTGGTTAGTTAACTCCCATGTAACCCTTGATTACTCTTATTTTTAGAGTAAAATCCTCTAGAATAACCTGTTGAGCCATTCCTTTCTTTTTGTACACCATATTATATGTTTCGTTACACCTTTGCACCTTAGCCTACCGTGTAGATTAAGCCTATTTCTCTATGTTGCTAGTTGCTTTCGTGTAAAGTCTGGTATTTCCTGTGTCAAAGTGAAATTTTTCTATCTCCGTAATGGTTAGGAAATTGCACAATGCAATGGAAAATATGTAGCTCGTAAGTTTCGCTACTTTTCGCTATTATGAATTATGTCCGATGAAGAAGTACTACAAGGAAATGATTATCCGGACCAATTATGAAAGTGAAGACGATGGAATCAAACCGAGGTTTATTATGTATTATGAAATAAAAAGAAAAAGAGAAAAAGCAAAAAAAAGAGGAGGAAGAAAAATAGTCGTTTCAAAAAGAAGTTTATATCGAAGGAATCACTTAGAAGGATCGATTATTCGTTGATACGTTACAGAAATCAACGATGTTAAGTTTTGTAAAAAGTGGCCGATATCACCACTTCTGTAAAAGTATGTAAAGAGCGGGATATAAAGGAAGTTGACCGTTATGGGAATGTCAACTTTGGTTGTCTTTGTCATTTATGTGATCGAGGCGTCTGTCTATATATTTGAGTCTTTGTCATGGAACGGTCAGGGGAAAGTTACTAGAAATGGCACCTTATTTGTTGGCTTAATCTATTTGTTTTGTGAATTTTATTTAACAACCATTTTACTTCCCTTTCCTAGCAACTAACCTTAGTGTCTACTCGAACGAGGACTTGTTCGAGCATGGATGTTTATTCCAGTGTTACGACCATGTATGTATGTCTCAGCTGCCTTGTTGGATGACGACTTTTGGTGAAAGTTAGAAGGTCCCTGACCTATATCATTCTTCATCCTAACCGCTTGTTAAACACGAACAAGGATGTGTTTGGATTGTATATGTCTATTTCGTTATTACGGTCGTGTATATACGATACATCTGCCTTGTTGGTGTGGTACTTATGGTGAAAGACTATTGAATGATCAACCGTAAGCCTTTTTAACCTAATTTATCTTTTAACTTGTTCTTCCTTAGCTTTAGCGGTGGAGATGTGTATTCTTGCCAAGCTTATGATACGAAACTAATCACGACCGAGCAATTGAGCGTACTACTTAAATGTTGTACCCTAGATTAGTTGAGTGATCTAAGTGTTTTCATTTCCATATTTCGTGAGGTCCTTGGTTATATACAGGTGATTAGGACAAAACGATGCTTAAACGGAAGATCCTTAACTTCGGTTCAGACACATTTTCCTAAACTAATTTTTTTCTAAAATCTACTTGAGGACAAGTAGGATTCAAGTGGGGGGATATTTGATGACATCAAATAACGTCACTTTATTATATCATTTATCCCATCTATTTTGTCTACATTTATATAATTATTGCATTATTTGGTACTTAATCGCTTTAAAGTTGATAAATGCAGTAATTCAGGAGTGTTTTGTGAAGATAAGCTAAAAGGGCATAAATTGGAGATAAAACAAAGACAATTGAAGATTTCTAGATAATTCACCAATACACCGTATCTAACTAAAGAGATACGGCGTATCAGCACCAAGACTTCACAAGAAAACACGTTTAACTAATTCCCAATACGGCGTATACATGCTATCTACATACACCATATCCATGAAGATAACTATTCGAAGATACAGTAAATCAAGTAAATTAGGAATGATATCAAAGATTTATTATGAACGTAGCGCGCACTCTAAGGAATCCAGCCCAATACGCCGTATCAACCTATTTGGATACGGTGTATCGAGTATTTTTCAGCAATTATAAATAGAAGACTCAAAAATGAGTTATCAGTGTGCAATATCATATTCTTTATACCATACTCATCAGAGACGAATTTTAGAAGAGAAGATCAGCATTAAAGGTCAAGCATTGATCACGACTCCATAGATGACATCGTGTAATTTTTACTCTCTTAATCGTTCGATTTCAATTGTTTGATTACGCTTGTATAATTACAATGGTTGTGGGCTAATACCCTCGGGTATTAGCCATCTTAATGAAAGTTCAATGTTTGGTTTGTTTTAAAATCGATTTCTTAATTTATCGTTGATTGTTTAATTATGTTTATCACCTCATACTTGTTTATGTGTTTGAATATGCGACCTATCATTCAACTCGGTCTAGTGTTACAGACCAAGTAATCTAGATACCAGGATAGCTCTCCATATTGTGTCTTATATTACTGGACCAATATGATCACAAATAACGTTCTGTCTTTATCTTTTGATTATGAGCTTAGTTAGACTGGTAGGTGACCCGTTTATGTTTCAGCAATCATGCTCTTAATTAACTGATAAAGATTGGAATAGTAGACTACTAGTATATAAAACACCTTCAAACAATAAGTGGGTAAAGTCCCTTTGGGCTAGAGTTTTAACAGGATCACCACTACTTTAATTCTCTAAGATAGATTATAGTTAAACTAAAGGATGCTTTATGCGGATGTATTAATTGTGACAGGATTAATTGTGTCTAGGTCTTAGGATGATGTCCCGCCTAAGTCTTAAGAATGATATGCCGCTTCGAGATAAGTAAATCATTGCACTAAAACAAAAAAACCAGCATTGAACTGGATTTAATATAGCTAATACAGTTTTCTATTATTTGGTGTGTACCGCTTTTCTATCTTCTAATCTTCATCTTTTATGTTTATTGTGTATTGAATTAGTATTTGTCATCACCAAACCTATGCCAGTCTCTCAGGCTGAATCCCCCATTTCATTAGACAATGTACATAGCATAGGTTTAACCAGTAAATAGACTAATTAAAATACTGATAGAATATAATATTAAATTTCCACTCTTAGTGTTCGACACCCTACTTACCGCGAACTCCTTCTTGACCGGGTACACTGCTCGTTAAAGTGTTGTTTTAGGTTTGTCGCTAAATATAAATGTAAAACTTGATAATCAAATCATTATCCCTACACGACAGCACATCACATGTCTATTCCGTCGTTACGGCCATGTATGTGTGATTCAGTTGCCTTGTTGGTTTATTACTTTTGGTGAAAGTTAGAAGATCCATACCCCTATATCACTTTACTGGTCCTACTCTTTAGCTTATTCGAGTTAAGGTTTGAATGCAGTCATATGTGTCTATCCCATCGTTATGGGTGTGTATGTATGGTCTTTGTCACCTTTTCTAGAATATTAGTATCGGTAGAGACTAGATAGAGTGATCGACCTTAAGCCTTAAAATAAAACCAAATTTACCTTTAAAAACTTGTTACTCCTTAGCTCTAGTGGTGGAGATGTGTATCCTTGTCAATCTTATGATAGAATACTAGTCACAACAGATCAATTGAGCGAATTAGTTACATGTTACCACATAGATTAGTTGAGTGATTTGAGTGTTTTCATCTTCCTGTTTTGTGAGGTGTTTGGTTGTGTACTTGTAATTGAAATAATAAGTGCTTAACGGAAAATCCTTAGGGATACGTTTTTATAAACTTCTAAATGCTACTTGAGAACAAGTAGGATTCAAGTGAGGGGATATTTGATGACATCAAATAACGTCACTTTTATAGCATCATTTATCCCATGTAAATAACCCATTTTGTATAGTTATTACAAAGAATTGTTACTTAATCGTTTGTATTTGAGAATTACATTGATTATGGAGTACTTGGTGAAGATTAGCTAAAAGGCACGCATTCTGGAGCTTAAACGAAGAAATATGAAGAAACTTACTCTAACATCCTATACGTCATATCCATCAAGGAAGATACGGCGTATCTGTGCCTGCACTTCACAAGAAACCACGAAGGAACAAAATCCAATACGCCGTATCCAGAAGATATCAATATGTCGTATTCAAGATAAAGAAATAAAATATTCTGGAATATATCTAACGTGGTCCCTACTCCAAGAAACCCCCGATACGTCGTATCCAAGTATCTCGATACGTCGTATCGACCAAATTCCAGACTCTATAGATAGAAAAAATAAAAACAAGTTTTTAGTGTGCTTGATCATATTTTCGATACCCTAACCACAAAAGTCAATTTTTAGAAGACACGAAGAGCATAAGAGGTCAAGCAAAGCGATTAATTCCATAGGAAACACCTTGTAATCTCCTATACTCTAGTAATCGTTTGATTTTTGGTATCATTCATTTAACTCGATTAGTTTACCTTGGTTGAATTATTACTAGTGTATTGATTATGACGTTTGAGGGCTAATACCCTTGGGTATTAGCCATGTTTATGAAGATTTGAATGTTTGTTTTGTTTATATCGATTGCTTAATTTATCGTTGAATGCTTGTTTATGTTTATCAATTTATACTTGTTTACGTGCTTTTGTATGCGACCTATCATTCAACTGGATCTAGTGATACGGACCAAGTTAGCTAGATGCCAGGATGGCTCTCCATATAGTGATTTATACATCTAGACCAATAGGTTCACGAATAATGACCTCTCTTTGCCTTTAGATTAGTGAGCTTAGTTGGACCGGCAGGTGACCCTTGGGATCAATCAGTACGTTCTTAATTAATTGGTAAAGACTTGGCCAGTGGACTACTAGCGTATAAATTGTCATTAAGCAGTAAGTGGGTAAAGTCTTTATGAGCTAGGGTTTAACAAGATCACCATTGCTTTAATCCCTAAGATAGATTATAATCAGCTTAAAGGATGCTTTATGCGGATGCGTTTAATTGTGAAAGAATTTTACGTGTCTAGGTCCTATGAAGAAGTACCGCCTAAGTCTTAAGAATGATATGCCGCCTCGAGATAAGCACTCATTGCACTAAATAAACAAACCAACGTTTTAATTGGAGTGATCATGGCTAATACAGTTTTCTTATATTTGGCTAGACCGCTCTTCTATCTTTTGTTTGTCTGCTTGCGTGTGTTATTGTGTCTTAAATTGATCTAAGTTACTGCAAAACTCGTGCCAGTCTCTCAGGCTGAAAACCCCCTTATCCGTTAGAATTAGGGATTAACGTAGGTTTAGCATATGTTTAACATAAAATAGAATTAACATAGTTTAAATTAACTTAGTTTAGTAAACCAAAATATTAATAAAATAAAGGATTTCGTTATCGCTCTCAAGTATGATTATTGTGAAATAGAGACCAAAAATATAGAACTGGAGAATAGTATGTCAAAATTGCTTTCGGAAAACGAGCGTCTTTGTAATGATATTAATCATGTTAAACAGGTTTTTAAAGAGCATTTTGACTCAATTAAAAAGACACGTGTTCATTCTAAAGAACAGAGTGACTCTTTAATTGATAAACTGAACTTAAAATCTACAAAGAATGAGGATTTAAAAAAAAAAAAAAAAAAGAAAAAAAAAAATAATGAAACGCGAGTGAGGTAGAAAGGAAGGATACCAACAGTAACAGTCATTCATACTACATTTAACCCCTAATTTATGGGTTATCATATTAAGGATTTTAATTGCATGTAATATAACGTCTTAGGGGCCTTGTAATAGTCTTCATACTACCTTACTTGTTCGTTGTCTTAAAGAAATATTACGTAGACGACAAGGTTCGTATAATTCATTCAAGACTTAGAAAATAACTTACACGGATCATCACAAAATGTGACAAAGCAACAGAATATGGAGAAGCAAACTAAGGGTAATGCATGATTAAGTACTAAGTTTGTTTATCGATATAAGTTATCACCAATAGTTTTAGATATTATTAGTTTAATTTGTTAAAACCTAACCAACCTCTCAAAACCATGATTTTACCTGATTTCATAAAAGTATAAAAATACAAAAAGAATCTTCTCTCAACCTTGTAGACCTCTGTTAGATTATTTTTCGATCCTTCCCAACCTATTCCCTAGAGAACGATAACAACCCCCGAGTCTTGCCTAAACTACACTGCAACGATTAGGTGCACTACCTAGGGGATTGTAAAACTTCCTGTGAAGTCCTTACAAGAACCGCACATCATAAGCCTAAGCTTAGTCTTGACGGGATTTGAAATCTTACCTTACTTTATATCGCAACCTTGCTAGTGGTTTGGAATATCTTACATTCCCGGGTAAAAGCCATAAATTACCTAACGTACTATCCAAAATTCCAACTTGAACCCATTACTTTTTTATTTAACAACCGAAACCCACGTACTATAAAACTTATAAAGACCGACATGAAAACCAATCGTTGTACCGTTATTGTTATATATGTGGCAAAACGTATCCATTTAGCTAACGATCGCTTTGCATCGTTAGTCCTTTAACTATAATTTTCTTTATATGATTTTTTACGTTTTCGCTCGTTTTTTTACGATCTTGTCTGGTTTTTTACGTTTTCGTCTGTTTATTTTTTTTTCCTTTTTCGCCTGTTTTTTTACGTTTTCGCACGTTTTTTACATTTTCGTCTGGTTTCTTAATCTTTCGTACGTTTTATTACGTTTTCGTCCGATGTGTTACGTTTTCGTCCTTTTTTTACGATTTTGTCTAGTTTTACGTTTTCTTTTGTTCTTTTAGGCTTTCGCACTTTTTTTACGTGTTCGTTCGTTTTTTTACATTTACGTCTGGTTTTTTAAAATTTCGTCTGTTTTTACTTTTTCGTCAGTTTTTTTACGTTTTCTTTCGATCTTTTACGTTTTCGGCCTGTTTTTTTACGTTTTCGGTCCGTTTTTTTACGTTTGCGTACGATTTCAACCATGTTCATACGATTTCGTCTGTATCTTACGTTTTTTAGGTTTTCGTCTGTTATTTTACGTTTTTTTACTTTTTCGTACGATTTAAAAAACCAAACGAAGATTTTAAAAAAACGTGCGAAAGCGTAAAAGAACAAAACGTGCGAAACCGTTTTTTACGTTTGTTCTTTTACGCTTTCGCACGTTTTTTTAAATCTTCGTTCGTTTTTTAAATCGTACGAAAACGTAAAATAACAGACGAAAACGTAAAAAACGTAAAATACAGACGAAATCGTACGAACACGGTTGAAATCGTACGAAAACGTAAAAAACGGACGAAAACGTAAAAGATCGGAAGAAAACGTAAAAACGGACGAAAACGCAAAAACAGACGAAATCGTAAAAAAAAGGACGAAATCGTAAAAAAACGGACGAAAACGTAAAACAACGGACGAAAACGTAATAAAACGTACGAAAGCGTAAGAAACCGGACGAAAACGTAAAAAACGCGCGAAAACGTAAAAAAAAGGGCGAAAACGCAAAAAACAGACGAAAACGTAAAAAACCAGACGAAATCGTAAAAAAAGGGACAAAAACGTAAAAAAACGAGCGAAAACGTAAAAAATCATATAAAGAAAATTATTGTTAAAGGACTAACGATGCAAAGCGATCGTTAGCTAAATGGACTAACGTTGCCACATAATAACTAACGGTACAAACGTTTGGTTCAAGTCGGTTAAAATTTTGAAAGTACGTGGGTTTCGGTGTTAATAAAAAAGTAAAGGGTTCAAGTCGGGAAATTTTGGAATATACGTTTGTAATTTATGGCTTTTACCCTACATTCCCCATTCTAATGAGTTTTGATATGCATAGCCAGATTCTATCTTATTCTATTATGTTATATTGTAAAGTAAACTCCATAATAAATCATTGTGGTTTACCCATTTTTACATGATACATCCCCGTCAAAAAAGTTGGGATATATACACCTACAGTCAATAAACGTTAAACATTATACATCGATGATGACGAACGATGCAATTTTTTTCGTTATCTACTAACAAGACGGGTGTTTCGTCTTTTTGCTTATACATGGATGTTTTTGCAGTTTACTCTTTATATTATTTTATTATTACTTATTATTATTATATTATTATAATTATTTATGTATTATTTTTTATTATTATTATTATTATATTATTATTTTTATAATAAAACTTTTTTTACATGAAGTGATGGGAGTCTAGACACAAGCTGTGCTCCCACTCCTTTCTGAATACAAAAGCTTACTCTATGAAAGATAAATGCACCACTCTTAGCATTATTTGAGTGGCTAATGGAAATAGACTTAATACGGGAAAGTGTGCCCAAAGCCTCTATGTCGAATTCCCTGAACGTAGAGAAAGCAAATGATATGAACTTGTATCCATTTTCCTCGCATATTGACGCATACTTCCTCTTTTTCTTCTCCACGGCATTGTGCAAAGCTACCCCAGGAGCCCAAGAAGATGCCCCCATACCAGCAAAGGGAGAGATGCATGTCACATCCAAGCATGCATCTTTACCTTGGAGCCAATTAAAAAGCAAAAGGTTTGCAGGTCGTAGATCCTTACCGTCATCCGAGAGGAAGCCCATTGGAGCCTCCTTTCGCACCATTATTATTATTTTAAATAACTTTATGAAGAAACTCAAAAGATTTTTAACAAATTAGAGGGAAGTCGAGACACTATCTGGGCCCTCACTCCTTTAGCAATAGCGAAACTGATCCTATTAAAAATATGAATAGCAGCACGTGCCCTAATGTCCTGAGCCATGAATAGCTTCAACAATGTAACCGCGTCCTCTTCTAATTCCTCTAAAGAAGAGAAAGAAAATAGAAGAAACTCATACCCAATAACTGCACACTTAACCATATACTTAACACGTTTACGTTGTTATTATTATTATTATTATTATTATTATTATTCTATTTACATATTTTTTTTATTTTTTTTACTTTTACTTTTTAAAAAATTTATTATTTTTTCCTCCCATAATATTTATTTTCTTAAACGGACTATTTTCATCTTCTTAAACTAAACACACTACCACAAACAAACACACACGCCCATGCGCGGGGTCACACACCTCCAAACCTCATCTAAACACCTGAAACCATACTAAGATAAGTTTTTTGGGTTCGTGGTGTTTGGATGAGGTTTTTTTGAAAAAGACAACTTGGAATTTGATGGTGACTGAATTATGTGCGTTTTATGTGTTTGTAAGTATTTGTGTGTGAAAGTACTTTTGGAAACTAGAATTGGGTTTCAAATGTGAGCTATATCCATAATGGTTGTAGAATTCTTGTTAGTTGGAATATGAATATTGTTGACATCACACTGTTGCATAGTTTAAGATATACTATGTTATGTTTAATTGAGACAATTCCTAGTAGACCAAAAGTATTTTTCAGCTTTGTGTATGCTGCAAATACATGTAGAGAAAGGAAGGAGGTATGGAGAAAACTTTAGTTGGCTAAAAGAATGACTAGTGGGTGGCCACGAATAATGATAGGAGACTTCAATGTTACTCTCAAGACCGGGGAACACTCTGTTGTTGGATCTAGGATATCAAATGATATGCAAAATTTCATTGATTATGTTAATGAGGCTTAAATGAATGACTTGTGCAGCACTGTAGTATTTACACCTCGATCAAATCTCCTTTAAGACCTCAAAATAGAATTATAAAGAAGCTGGACAGAGTAATGGTGAATGAATAGTTCATGGTGAAGTACCCTACTACTAGTGCTTTGTTCTTACCTTATTTGGTGTCTAACCACATTATAGTGGTGGTTAGATTCCCTTAAGTTTTTGAGAAAAAGATTAAGCCATTTATATTTTCAAATTACATTGTGGATGAATAAGAGTTTCTTCCTAACTGTACAATGAAGTATAGAAGTACAAGATCATAAGGCTGGACGCAATAGAGGCAACGACTGACTCGGTCGACCTAGATCTAAGTCGGTCGCCCTTATTGTAGCCATTTGGTTCTAGTCGGTCGCCGAGCATCATTTTGTACATTTCGGTCGGGATCACGACCAACATAGTGAGGAGAAATAACTAGTCGTTTGGCTATTTAAATTATAAAAAAAATATTTTTAAAATTATAAACTTTTTATCCTATAAATACCATATCACTTCTCCATTTTTATACACTCTTTCAAACACATTCAAACCACTTCTATCTTTATACTTCTAATTTCTATTAACAATGTCTAACGGTTTGGTTTCCACTTCAAACCGTCGTGGAAAGGCCAAGACGGCACAACCATGGACAACAGCGGAAGAGATCACGCCAGCTTGGTGCAACATGACAAAGACAACTACGTCCCACGAGACACCATGAAAAGAGGTTTTTGGTCGTAGGTTTTTCCTTACTTTGAAAAAGAAATGGGGGGGACTATTCGAGGATACGATGCCATCGTCGTTAAATGGAAACATTCGATCATCCTAAAATTGTTGCGTTTAGTGTCGTTTACGATAGTGTCCAACGGATGGACGAGAGCGGGTCTTCTAACCTCGCTTTGTTTCAAAAAGCGTTAGCGGAATTTGAAACGCAGTACGGACCTCCTTTTACAATGGAGGCGTGTTGGAGAATTTTGAAAAATCAACATGCTTGGACAGAAATTAAGATGCCTTCATTTAACCAACGACATAATAATGAAGTTTAGTTTAAGTTTCTAATTTTTATTGTAATGTTTTTTTAAATGTATTTGAATAATTATGTATTGTTTTTATTATTAATGAATTTTAATTTTGTTGTTAATTTAAAAAATATATATATTAATGATGGTCGCCTTACTATAGCTAAAAGGTCGCATGTAGGTCGTCAGAGAGAAAAAACTAATGTGGCAGAAAAAATGTAGGTCGTCGAGGCTCCTTACTGTTAAGATGTACCAACTGGTAAAAAGATTCTTAAGCGTCATCTCAATAAACTCAACTGGAAAAATGAGAACTTATATGAGAAAGTCAAAGACTGTAGAGAAAAATTAAAGAAAGCTCATGCCATTCTAGACATAAATTCTAACAAATTCAAAGTCAAAGAATCAATTGCTTTATGTTGGGTTTTAAATTATCACGAGTACATAGCGGAACATATAAACACGTATAGAATATGTAATCAACAAAGGATCAAGAGACGTGTACCTTTTAGCAATTAACGAAACACTGTTCTTGAATATACGCGTGTGTATAATAAATATTACCACTCAAAACCACCCAAGATCTAAAGGTAGATCTTCCTACTTCAACACACACAATACGTTCTTAGCAAACAATTAAGTATGCTAGTACTAGTAGTGATTAAGCAACCAAACGCCTTCGACTCTTGAATCAATCAACACGAAAACCTTTTAAGGGTTGTTTGGATCGATCACAAAACCAAAACCCATATGATGTTTGGTTCGATCGCCACGGCATAAGCAAGAGGGAGAGGAGAAGATATTTTAGGGATTTAGGTTTTCAAGTTATCAAAATAATGATCCCCTAGATCTCTTTATATAGGCATGCAACTTGGCTTGCAAGTTAGGCAATTCCACCTCCTCTTAGAGATTGGGAAACTAATTGACTAAGGCAAAAAGGAAACAATTCCCACACTTTTCTTATCTCCATAATTGCATATTAGTCATTCTTTTAACTATTAATGACTAATATAACTCCCATTTAAATATTTATTAACAATTAACGCTCATTTAAGCTTATTCACTAAATACATTACATTTAATATATTTACTATAATTGTTTTACGTATTAACGCGTGCGTCCCCGTAGCTCAAATAAAATTCCCAGACATATATTATTTTACGTGGACATAATCCAACAGCTCCCACTTAGACATGTATCAAATAATATAATAACATTGGTAAGTGTCTAACAACACGCCAATGGTCCCAAGAATACCTGAGTGTGGTTTCATAAGGTCACAGTTAAATGATTTATGCATTTAGAATCCCTTTGTTTCCGATACCGTGTTAAAAATGGATATGGATCAATAGTCATTCCATTATTTAACGATTCTGTTTCTCGTATATGTAATTAATCAAGATTACTAAAAATTATTGAGACATATATACATGAGTTTTTTGGTGCGGCCACACATACATTTGATTAATCTTACGAGGGGCCCAATGGCATCGTTCTTCAACTATTGAATGACAAAATCTTTATTGACTACAAGTGTCATGTCACATGCTTCATAATCACTTCTGAAAATAGTCCTTATTAGCTACCTTATTCAAGAGATAACTTAAACTAAATCAAGAAGGATAATCCACACATGCAATACCTACTTGCATCTCAAGTCTAAGGATTTAATAAACGAAATCACTTACAAGATTCACTTAATGACGCCGATCCATAAAGTGATAATCTTGTTAGTTGGGGAAGTCTGATATGCATCTTATGATTATCATGTGAGTTTGGCGTACACATCCTTCAATATCCAAGATATCACCAATCACTCAAGTTTGTCTTAGTTCAACAATATTCTTATATTGCTAATCGACAATGGACTAATTTATAATAATAAAAATAAAAATATTATTCACGGATTAACATGCAAATATAAGACACGGTATATATTAAATATAACTTCATACCACGTATCTTTATCATTAATAAAATTGTCTTAACATCCCTTATCCAAATACTAAACACAGATCTACATGAAACTACTAGTTAAACGAAGTCTCATGCTCCTAGCATGTTGAGTAAGCTTTTCTTTTGGTAATGTCTTCGTAAAAAGATCTACAAGATTGTCATCTGTATGAACTTTAAGAAGATTAATTTTGCCTAATTCAATACATTCGCAAACATAATTGTAACACCCCCATTTTTACATATAGCAGCGGAAGCTAATCTGGGGTATTACTTCAAGGGTACAACAGTCATAATCATAGAAAACGAATCAAAAGAGTCGTTTTTGAAAAATAAGTTATCATTCATTATTTCTTCAGAGTTTTTACAAACGAGAGGTTTCCAGGATCTAAAATACAACATTTGAATGATAACGGTTTTTCCATCTTCGTGTCCTCATCACTCCGTGCCATTAGTTACCTGAGATAAAACATGCTAAAAAGTCAACACAAAGGTTGAGTGAAATCCATAGGTTTAAGTAATATAATTTGAATGCAAATGCGATATTTGGGTTACATTGATATACACCCAGTATTGAAAACATAATTTATTATTGCCATTAGCTCATGAATCCGATGCCTTAGGTTATAATGATAATATTGCCCCTGCGGGCACCTTTGCCAAAATACCCGCGTGATTTCTAATGATGTGCAATTGGTTACACGTAACTGGGTACACCAACGGGGAGTCCAGCCCAAATAGATCTATTCACATCATTCGCGCTTACTACGGAGAGTAATTAACGGTTCATGATTATGGGGACTTAAAGGCAAAGCAGTTACTTAGGCAATAGTAAATTGAAATAGCATGTAGAAATAATTGCATTCATGTTTATAGCATGTATCCCCCTCGCGGGTTTATAAAAAGATTGAAATGCGAGGCTATGAACTCACCTGAACAGTTATAGGGAAATTGATAGCTAATGTATAGGGAATGAATGTACGGCTTCAACACGGCAATCACAGACAACCTGGGTTAATATATGGCAAGTCATAGTTTGATTGTATATATAAGTTTTTTTTGGATATCGATGTTGGTTTTGATATAAAAATTATCATAACACCGTTCGGGCCATCATAGTTTAGAAGTCATTCAGTAAACGTTTGTGGAGCTAGGGCACTTTAAATCGTAAACCCAACAACTCAAACAGAACGTAGTACCAAGATGAAACTTCTTAATATGAAGCTCCCTAGTATTGTGGTATGATATGGATCCGGGACATGATTTTTGAAAGCACATCGATGATGAATGATATAAGGATTAGAACTAATTCAGTTATAAGCATATTATTCAATAAACTGGAAAGTGTTAAGCACGTCAAGCGTTAAATAAAGTTATTCTGGTAATGTTTTGAATGTGTTTTTAATATTTTTTTTCAAAATGTTACATTTTAAATACCCAAGGGGTTTGGAAAATTACAAGTAGACCCCTAGGGTTTGTATTTTTACGACTTTGGTCCTTCAACTTTTATTGATATACCAAGTAAACCTTGTACTTTGTAAAGTGACATAAATGATCCCTGAAGTTATAACTTTGATAAAATGACACTTTTAGTCCTTTTAGTTATAAGTTTCTGAAGAATTACGATATATACCGCCTTGCATGGATTATAATTACAAAACATGCCAATTAGCCAATGCAATCTTAATTTAACGAAACATTTCAATATCAATTTAAAAATATAATAAACTAAAAATATGAGATTTTACACAACATAATTTAACATAAGATTCCGTAAGCTAAAAGGTAAAACGGTCAAATTAGGGTTTTAAAATGAAAACGCTGCGGGTTTAAAGATCAAATTCTCTTTATAACTATCAAAGCACTTATTTTTAAAAACTTTATATAAGCTTATTAGATAGATTATAACAATAGTTTTTACAAGTTTAGCCATAGTTTGAAGTAAAAACATGGAAAATTAGGGTTGTCGGGTGAACGGTTTTGGATCAAAAAAGGCATAACACTTTAGTGTTTTTTGAGTTCAACGCTTTATATTATGATTTTATCAAGATCATATTGAACATTATGACCGTATGACAGCAGAACATAAGCTTAGAGAACTGATAGAGCTTATAAGCTTAGAAACGGATCATAATCGGACTTTTCGGCTTCGAACGCCTAGAATAAACGACTTCACGGCTTCGTTTCTTGGTTTTTTTGCTTCCTTTCTGAACGTGAGCCGTATCTAAGAATCACCTTAGGATCTAATAGAAGCAAAGGATTCTTCTATGTAATGGTTAGTCGAGGAGGAAGTGGGGATGGAAGAAAAATTAAAGGCTTAAGGTCATGCTTAAATCTGAGATGGGGCATGTGTACAAACCTAGTTAGGGATGTGGAGAAGGCTAGTATGAATGGGTGTAATAAGCTAGGAAAGTAGCTTTGGTGAGGTGTTTGGTCTTGTGATGCCTGCCGCTGAAGTAAGCAAAAGAGAGGCATGTGCTCCCAATTTTGACCAAGGAATGATCAATTATGTGACCCTAGAGCTGCTTAATGGATATCTAAAAGAGGTTCACATAAGTTATATGTCACATGGAATGGTTTGAAATAGGTCAAAATTGATGGTGAAGGAGTTCAGGCTGTTTTGGGGTTCGACTAGGGTTTCATAAGTTTTCAAGCCTTTATTTCATGTATAAATGATTAAGGATAGTTAATATATGTATCCAAGGTCTGATATAGGAAGGATTAGCAAAGATTAGCAATTGGTTTGGGTTGAAAATGATTAGAATTGAAGAAAATGAGGTCACTGGGTTTTTTGATTAGGGCAAGCGTTTAGGTTTTCTGACTTTTCTTTCATTATATTTTGCATACTCTTGATTAGGAATGATGGAATACAGATCCTAGGGCTTATATAAAGTATTATCAATGAATTTTGGTCGTTGGTTTAAGTTAAAATAGGTTGAAATTGAAAGAATAAGCCGTGGCTTGGAATTAGGGTTCATATAAGGCTTTTAGGGTTTTCTATCTAGCGTAGTAATTCTCGTAGCATTGTTTGAAGAAAGGTGGTAATTATAGATAAAAGGTTTTTAAACTCAATTTTTATGGTTTTTACATAAACTCTTGGATTGCTACTTAATGAGAATAGATGGTCTGAAAATGAGTAAACGGGTCAAAATTATAATTAGGGTACAATTAGGGTTTTCTGGTTTGTTTCTTGTATAATTGAATTAGAATGATGAAATAATAATGGATTATTATTGATAATTTTGTAATTTATGTTATTATAACTTATTTAAGTATTGATTTAAGTTTACAATGGATAAAAACGAAGAAACGAGTCATGGTTCATAAACTACTAGCTTCTGGTTTTAGGGTTTTAGGGTTTGAATTAGGGTTTATGAGTGACAAAAAATGTATAAACTTAGAATAAATATTTAAGGGTTAAAAAAACCTTTTATAAAATGAGTTTATAGCGATGTTTATAAGTGTGGTGAAGAAATAGAATGAAAACGTAGTAAACGGCTATTTTAGAGGTCATGCTTAATGACTTGTACATTGAGCTTTTAGAGATTTGTACTTTGAGTTGAAGGGATTTTCTATTTCAAATTAGATGTTATATTGCTTGTACATATGTTTTAATAGCTTGTGCATTCACTTTAGGGGTTAACCCTTCCATGAGATTAGGGTTTAGGGCATCCGATAATGGTTTAGCTCGGTTTTTGATATGATGTGCAAAATGGTACCTTATAGGAATAATGTACCTTGTAATAATGATATTATGATATTGACTTGACATGTTATGATTTTTGCTTGACATATATGAAGATAGGATTGCCATAGATAGGTTGCCTGAGCCCGTTAACTTTAGTTATGTAGGTTATATTGCATATCGAGATATTGACAAAGTAAGTAATGTAATATAATAAAGCGAAAAATTTCCCTGAAAAAGGTGAGTTCATATATAACTGATAGATTGTACATCATCTAACTTAATAGATGGATATTTATATTTATGAAAATTGTGGGTTGTTATAAAGAATATCCAAGTTTGTCATCAAGGGTCTTCTGAACAAGATTCAAGAACTCAAAAACAACAAGGGAGAACCACCAGATTAGATCTGTGTCATTTACAGCTTTCTAGAATCCAACCACTAGATGTATGGTATAAATAATGACACTAGTCAAATTTTGTTATGTAAATTATATAGACAAGTTATTTATACAAATGATGATTCCGTTATACCTCGTTGTTTCATAATACCAATTTTGTATGTCGAGATTGTCTATCCTATATCCTGTAGTATGATGACTCATATCTTTATCCAAGATTACTATGATTCTTTTACCATCTGATTTTCTCAAACCTTTAAACACTAAGCCTCCTATTGGATCACTCACTTCATTATCTCCGTATCTATCTCTGGAAGTCTTAAATTCCAAAATTTCCGTTGTATCCTGCAATGTATTACCAAAGAATGATCACAAGTCTTTACATTATACCTTAACTTGTGATATGACTATATCATTTTATGGATTCTTATCCTGTGTTGTCTTGATAGATGCCTCCCAAGAGAACATCAACATCTGCAGCACCAGCTATGACTCAGGCTGCCATCCGGCAACTAGTTGTTGATAGTGTTGCTGCTGCTCTAGAAACAACCTACAACCAGTATCCGTAACTTGTAATGCCTGTGGAAGAGAAAGGGCATTATGCACATCAATGCTTAAAAGCAAACAACAGTGATAACATGTAGCCTACTTACTAAGAGACAACATTGCTTTGTCACTTTATGATTTCTACCCTAGAAACAACTCTTGAGGATATTCAAGTTCGCCACCAGTTATATATGAAGGATCTTCAGAAACCCACTTCATAAGTTTAAAAACCCCAAACACCAAGCTACTATCCTGTCATTTATTACTTTTATCTAGAATCCTACCACGAGACATGTAGCATAAGTGTCAACACTTGTAAAGTTTTAATGATGTAAGATATGTAAGATAAAGTTATCCATGAAATAATAAAGTGGTAATTCCGTTACGCCTTGATGTCTAATGATATCAAAACTTGACATCGTTTGTCAATCCCATTAGTTCTATTATATTCAACTCTGAATAATCGCCTCCTACCTTTGAAAAACTTATGCAACAACAAAGATCCTCGACTGATAATATGGGCATACTGTAGCAATTAATTCTCAGTACTCTTCCATCGCTTCTTATGATCATCAATCTCTATACAACACCATTTTTGATATCATAGTTTTATGCTTAGGTAGGAGTGAGTTATAATCGTCTTATTGAAATTAGAATTAGACGCTTCTATCACTTGAATAAGGAAATTTTAATTACTGAACAATGAATTTATAAATTTTCAGTTTACACAGATCGTGTCGCTCTTTTTTATTTGTAAGTGATAAATTATAAATGAGTAGGCTTAAGTATATGACAATATGTGATCCGTTTGTACGAACAAATCCCTTACTTTATGAAATCATTGTCAATATTACCCTCATATGAATAAATCTCTGAACTTTTACACTCTATCATTCGACTAAATCTCGAGACGAGAATTCCTTTAAGGGAGGGAGACTATAACAACCCGTAATTTTCATCAATGTAATTATCCATCTATTAAATTAGATGCACTGTAATATCCATATATTATAAATATATCACCTTCTTACAGGGAAATTTTTTACTTTCTCTTATTATGCAACATAACTTACATCTCTAATGTAAACGAGCTCACGCAACCTCTATCAATGCCATCTATATCTATGTTTATATCATGTCAACATCCTAATATGTCAATTCTATATCCTAATATCATTTTTACCAAGTACATTATCAATTTAAGGTACTTTTCAAAACGTTATATCAAAACAAGCATTAAACGTTAACGTTTACATCAAAACCCTAATTATATGTAATGTACACATATAAAAATGAATGTGCAAACCTTCAAGCATGTGTAAAAGTGTACAATGCACAATATTTGAATTATATTTCCCCTCCAAATCAATGTACAAGTCTTAAACCCACAATGTACAAGCTAATCGTGCCTAAAAACCTAATTAGGTCATTTAAGCTCCTAAACCATGTTTAAACTTTACACCACTTTAGCACAAGTCACACGACTTAATTCATGACTTCTAAAACCTATCAACTAAAATCCCAACTCATAACCCTAATCCATGTTTACAACCCCCTAAACATAAAAACCAAACCCAAACCCCTAATTTTCACTTATAAACCAATAAAACTAAACCTAAACCTCATAACAAAGCCCTAAAACCCTAATCTAAACACTAAACCATAATCCTAACACTAAACCCTAAACCTTAATCAAACCTAAAACCTTTAATCCACACTCGCATCTAAACACTTAAAATACTAAAAAACCCTAAACCAAACCCGACACCACTTTTCTTTCCTTTTTGACCCATTTTACACCCAAGCTAGCAACCAAGCACCTCAAGCACCTCTATGACTCACCAAGTAGCCACCCAAGTAGCTTACAAGCACCTCTATCATTTCGTTGTAAGCTACTTGTAAACAAAACACCTCCTTGTCCTTTTTTCTTTATACTGTGGCCTATCCAAACAAACCCCCCACCAATCTTTCAAGGCTAGTTTCTAGCCTTCCTTACTCCCCATACCTACTAGCCCCTATTAGTCCATCTTAAATAGCCAAGACAACAATCAAACTCAAAACTTAAGCACCAAAAGGGTGTTTTCAACCCTATAAATAATAGCACGAACCAAAGCACCCTTTTTCAATTCAACCCACACATCTCATCTCATGCTCTCAAATGGAATTCTAGCCTTCCATAGCAGCAATAGAAGCTTAAGAGAAGTCCCTAAGCTCAGAATAGAAGCCACGAATCAAGAAAAATGAAGCCTTGAAGTTGTTACTAGGCGCACAAACCCAAAAACCCCATTTTGACCCATTTTAGCTCAAGTAAGCCTAAGATCTTGTTCCATAAGCTTATATTCTGTAAAATAATGTTCATAATACCTCTTAAGATCATATGTGAACTCTTGTATTGAATAGCTTTGAATCTTAAACCCATGTGTTTTTTGATAAAAAAAAACCCTAAAAACGACCCTTTTTGATTGTCTAGCTAACGGATCATTTTTCTAAACGTTCGTTACGTTAAAACTTCTTATTTTAGCTTATACTAATAAGTTGTAACCTTCAAATATCATTTGGAATCTTAAAATAACCATGCATGGACTTTTTTGGACTTGTTTGCAAGAAGTTTTCCATGCATAGGGGTATATACGTAAACTTTCTGAAATTTATAACCTAGAAGGTGCTGAAAAATGTAAATTTTCTTAAAGTTATAACTATAAGGACCTATTATTGCCAAGTTTCAAAGTTTAAAAGGTTTAATATATATATACTTTTTATAAAAAGGATTAAGACTGAAAAGATTATAAACCAAGGGTATATATGGGGCCAATTTGCAGACTATAAAATATTATATTTTTATAATAATTAATAAAAAATATATATAATTATTCTAGCTTATTGAAGAAACTAAAACTATAAATGTAACACATAACTAGGGAGCCTTCCATAGTAATAGGGGATTCATTTGGTAAACGTTTTGACTGAGTTTGCTGGATTACGATTTAAAAGGTGTCCTGGAATGCCTCAAACGTTTACCTACATGACCTCTTGAATTATGAGCCACGAACATGATACAATATCTAACCATAATAAATCCAATCCAATTGATATTCGATTATGACATAAAACATATCCATCCAAACTAAGACTTGACATATTACCCAGGTTGTGTGACAAAGCCGTTACTTTCAATTCATATACTTTTGCCATCAATCAGATTTCCCTGTACTATTAAGGTGAGTTCATAGCCTCACTTTTAAATCTATTGAATGTTTTCATAAACCCGTGAGGGGGATACATGCTATAAACTATGAATACAAGTGTTTTCCAAATGTACGGTATCTTGATATATTATTGCTTGTGATCTAAGTCCCTTTATGCCAAAAGACCCCACTATCATAGACCATTAATCAATTGCGAGTGAACGCGAATATTGTGGATAGATCTATTGGGATTGACGAATCCCGTTTGTGTTTACCGGATAGGTAACCAAACGCACTATATTTGAATTTCATAGGTATATGGAAATAACCTACACCGGGGGCCATTATCATTATATATATCATTATTGATATATACACAAGTCAGTTTTTGTTCCATGAGCTTAGACGTGATAATACACTATTGATACTGTTTTCTATAATAAGTGTACTCATTGCAATTATCACTATTTTTAGGTGTATAACAACGTAACCCACTATCCATGATGACTTTTATTCACACTATTTATCATAAACCTATGAATTTCACTCAACCATTATGTTGACCTTTTGAGCATGTTTATCTCAGGTAATTGAGCAAACTATGGCACGGAGTGGCACGGACTTGAAGATGGTTAAACAGTTATCATTCACTTTATGTTTTTAGATTTTGGAACCTCTCTTTTGTAAAAACTCTAATGAATAAATAAATGATAACTTAATTTTCCAAAAAGGTCTCTTTATGATTCGTTTTCTATGATTATGACGATTGTACTATGAAGTAATACCCCAGATTAGCTTCCGTTGCTATATGTATCAAAATGGGGGTGTTACAAATGAAGAACAAGTAGTGAAATCACAAGATCTATACCCAAAAATAATAGATCTATAAAACCAAATAATAAAAATCAAACCCTAATTTGTAGATCTTGAAGAAAACCCTTAAATCAAAGAACCAATACTTGAAAACACTTTAGGTAACCTTAGAAAATGAACTTGGAATGAGTGGATCTTGATAGAAATCAAAACTATGGAAAGTATATGTGTGTGTATGTATGCCGTGGCCAAGAGGAAGGAAAAAGAGAAAAGAAAATTGTTAGTGGCTTGTGAAATGAATTAGAAACCCTAAGTTGTGAGAATGTAAGGTATTTATAGGCCAAGGAAGGTTTAAGGTTACATGGTTTTAAGTATTAAGTGACAACACACACACCAAAGGTGTGTGGGTTTGTTTGCTCGGCCGAACTAAGCCACAAGGACCATATGGTTCTTTTTTTTGAGTCTTGGTGCATTATACTTGGTCTTAGATTTGAATTTCAAGTCAAGGTTGCATGAGTCCAACAAAAGGTCACATGTTTTAGTCAAATGGTGATACTTATGCATGAAATGGACACTCTCATGTGTCACTTTCACACACATGCATGGGAAATTCAAGAAAAGATGCCATTTATTTAATTTCAAGGCTTATGTTTGCATTTGGTTTGGGTTTAGGCGTCCATATGTATAGGGGGAGGGATTTGAACGAAAATTTTCACTTAAGACTATGAGATGGACGATAACTAAAGTTTACACGAAAAGATTTTGAATTTCCGAGGTTCCGTTAGGTCAAAATCGTAAAAAACGCAATTTAAACAATAAAGCGTAAAAATAAATATCGGGAGTGATCGTAAACTACGAAACACTTAGAAAAGATAAAATAACTCATATAATATCTAAACTAATGAATATCCGATGCCGGAACGCGTCCGATGATGTTTTTCAGATTTACGCTAGTTTACTTCCCGGTAAACCGCCAGATTCAAACGTAACGTATAAACGTCAAAAATAATTGTCAGAAAAGTTTAAAATATTGACCTAAAAATCTCGGGGTGTGACATTCTTCCCCTGTTAAAGAAGCTTTGTCCTTAAAGCTTAAGACGTGGGTTCAGGATTAACAAAAAGGTTAGGGTACTTTTTCTTCATTTGGTCCTCGCGCTCCCAAGTAAACTCGGGCCCTCGTCTCGAATTCCATCGGACCTTCACGATTGGAATGCGGCTTTGCTTCAACCGTTTAACTTCTCGATCCATAATTTCAACTGGTTCTTCAATGAAATGGAGCTTGTCATCAATCTGGATCTCATCCAACGGAATAGCTAGGGGTTCGTCTACGAAACACTTCTTAAAATTAGAAACATGAAAAGTACTATGAACTCAGCTTAACTACTCTGGAAGTTCAAGTCGATAAGCAAGCGTTCCTACTTTAGCAATAATCCTGAAAGGTCCTATATAACGAGGGTTCAGCTTCCCCCGTTTTTTGAAATGTATCACCCATTTCCATGGCGACACTTTCAACATGACCTTATCTTCAACCTAAAATTCTAATGGCTTATGCTTCCTATCGGCATAGCTCTTCTGCCTATCTCGGGCAGCTTGAATTTTCTTTTTGATTTAAATGATCTTCTCAGTTTTTTCATGAACAATTTCTGGACCAGTGAGCTGAGCGTCTCCAACCTTAGCCCAACAAATAGGCGATCTTCATTTTCGGCCGTAGAGAGCTTCAAACGATGCAGCCTTGATACAAGTGTGATAACTGTTGTTGTAAGAAAACTCCACCAAAGGTAGGTGTCTATCCCAACCTTTCCCAAAATCCATCACACAAGCACGTAGCATGTCTTCCAAGGTTTTGATGGTTCTCTCACTCTGACCATCAGTCTATGGATGGTAAGCCGTACTCATATCCAATTAAGTACCATGGCTTCATTCAATGATTTCCAGAAATGAGAGGTAAACTTACTGTCTCGATCAGAAATAATCAAAACTGGCACTCCATGCCTCGAGACTACTTCCTTCAAGTATTGTCTCGTTAACTTCTCCATTGTATTCCGGTTTCCTTCATTGGTAAATAAATGAGCAGATTTTGTTAGTCCGGTCAACAATTAACCCAAAATGTTAACTTAACCAATTGATGTTGTTTGGTAACTTATTTACGAAATCCAGAGAAATATTCTCCCAATCCATACTTGGATCACGGTTGAACCAACAAACCGAATGTTTTTTTGGTATTCAGGACCTTGAACATTGGTACCAGGTCAAACATTTACTGACTTAGGTGGTAATCTCAGCCTTCATATTCGGCCACCAATACAGCTTCTTTAAATCTTGGTACATCTTTTCCGATCCAGGATGTACCGAATACTTTGACTTATGCGACTCGTGCATAATCAACTCTCTTAAGTCACCAAAACAGGGTATCTAACTTCTCCTATTTAAGCACAATGTTCCATCAACACGTGGCTCTAGCTTCTTAATCATACCACACAGATCTTCTGTTCCATAATTCTCCTCCTTTCTCGCCTCAACCAGAGCTTCTAAGATCTGCACAGGGAGGTTCAGACTAATTGTCATAACCAAAGCTCGAACTCGTAGTGGCTTAAGCCATTCCTTTTGGCTTAAGGCATTCTCCACCACGTTCGCTTTTCCCGGATGATAACATATCTCGCAGTCGTAATCACTCAACAACTCTAACCATCTACGTTGTCTCATGTTCAACTCTTTCTGATCTAGAATATGCTGTAAACTCTTGTGATCAGTGAACACAACGCACTTCGTGCCGTACAAATAATGTCTCCCCATTTTAAGAGCAAATACTACAGCTCCAAGCTCTAAGTCATGTGTAGTGTAACTCTTCCTATGAATCTTAAGTTGGCGTAACGCTTAGGCTATGACCTTCTCCCTTTGCATCAAAACTGCGCCCAATCCTTTACGAGAAGCATCATAGTAAACCACAGAGTTTTTACTACCTTCGGGTAAAGACAAAATCGGTGCACTACACAACTTCTTCTTCAACAGTTGAAATGCAGCTTCTGCCTTTTCACTCCAATCAAATTTCATGTTCTTTTGAGTCAGCTTCGTCATAGGCTTGGCAATTTTTGAGAAACCTTCGATAAATCATCGATAATAGCCAGCAAGACCTAGAAATTGACGAATCGCCCAATCCTTAATTGACTCAATCTTAGCCGGGTCCACGTGAATGCCCTCACTATCAATCACGTGACCAAGAAATTATACCTTCGACAGCCAAAATTCACACTTCAAAAACTTGGCGTACAATTCCTCCTTCTTAAGTAACTCCAAAATTAACTTAAGGTGTTCTGCGTGCTCTTCTTTGCTCTTAGAGTAGATCAAGATGTCATCAATAAAAACGATCACGAATTTATCTAGGTACGGTTCGCACACCCGATTCATCAGATCCATGAATACCGCCGGTGCGTTGTGCAGTCCAAACGATATCACTTGAAACTCATAGTGACCGTAGCGTGTCCTGAACGCTATCTTTAGAATGTCTTCCTCTCAAACTCTGAGTTAGTGATAACCAGATCTCATGCTAATCTTATAGTAGACTCTTGATCCTTGCAACAGATCAAACAGGTCATCGATTCTCTGAAGTGGATATTGATTCTTTATAGTTAACTTGTTCAGTTCACGGTAATTGATACACATCCAAAAAGATCCATCTTTCTTTTTGACAAACAAGACCGGGGCTCCCTAGGGTGAGGAACTCGGTCTTATAAATCCCTTGTCAGAAAGTTCTTATAGTTGAGTAGACAATTCTTGCAATTCTGACGGTGCTAATCTATACGGAGCTCGTGCCACAGGTGCAGCACCAGGGACCAAGTCAATTTGAAATTCAACTTGTCGCGTTGGCGGCAATCCAGGTAAGTCCTTTGGAAAGAAAAACAAGACCCCATCTCCCCCCCGCCTCCCCCCCACACTCACCATCCCCCCACCCCACCTCCGCTTATACCACTCTTCAACCAGGCCACCGAAAAAAAACGCCCCTCAAAGACAACAAAAACTGCCCCTCCTCCCCCTCCCCCCCAAAAAGTCTCGTACAGTCAACACGTCCTCAAGTCGCTTCTCCTCCGACTTGTCTACGGTTTCCTTCTTCGTTACTTGTGCCAAAAAAATTAGGCATCCTTTCTCAACATACTTATGAGTTTTTGTGCACGATATAATTCTCAACTTTGACTTCTCTCTTATGCCGTCTCTATCACCTTGAACTATCAAAACTTCGTCTCCAAAGGGAATTCACACAATCTTCTTATCGCAAACGATTACCGTATGATGGTTCGCTAACCAATCCATGCCGATGATGGCATTAAAGCTTCCAAGTTCTATCGGCATTAGGTCAATATTGAATGGGTGACCAAATAATCCTAACATACAACCTCTAAGTACGGTATTGGTTTTAGAAATTCTTCCGTCGGCTAATTCAATAGCATAGCTAACGTCTAAAGTATCGGGGGTTATATCAAGCAAGGTACTAAATGTAGTCGATACGAAACTTCTATCGGCACCCGAATCGAATAGTATGAAAGCATAATGATTGTTGAGAAGAAACGTAACCTTGACGACATTTGAATCGGTGTTAGCGTCTCCTCCATCCTAAGAACATAATGCTTTTTTTTTTTCCCCTCATTGCTTCACCAACATCCATTCTTGTTCTCTAGCTTTGTTTCCTCCACGGTTATTATCTTACAACTTGGGCAGCGTCACTTCTGAAGTGTCCTTATGGCCCTTGCCACACTCAAACAAGTATATACGGATCTCCGGGCAATCTATATCGCACTGACACTGGCGTTGCGTCTCTACATCTCAGTTGTATGAGATTGGGAATAAGAGTCGGGGAAAAAAGAAAAGATTGTGACCTTACAATCCCGGGTCAAATGCTTAACCTTGTTACACTTCCCACATATCACTGTGCATGGTCCTTCATGGTAAAGCTGACACTTGTTACAAAGAGGCAACAGTCCATTATATCATTTCTTCTCATTGTTGCCAGCCGTATAGGCTCTTGCCACATTCTGACCTCCTACATTTGGCCTTTTGAATGGTGGTTGTTGTCCATGGTTCTCTCTCTTATTGACCTCAAATCTTCTTTTGTTTTTAGCGTTTTTCACAGCATAACCTTTCAACTTTTGGTCCATTAAGTTGTTAGCAATCCTAACATCATCTTGCAGTCTTGTAGGTTCAGCAGCAATTACATTCCCTTGGATGTTATTGGGGAGTCCTCCAATGAATTTCTCAACCCGATCCTCCTCCTATAGGACCATCTTGGTGCACATCATAGTCAACTCTCGAAATCTCTGAGTATAAGTAGTCAAATCATTGTTCTTCACGGCTAAGTTCCACAGTTCAGTTTCCATTTTCTGAATCTCATTTCTTGGGTAGTACACTTCAGTCATTAGCTTCATGCGCTCTCTCCATGACATGGCAAATACAGCCTCAGTCCTAATAGTCCTCTTATGTGAGTTCCACTAAGTTAGTGCACTGTTCAACAAGGTGTAAGTAGCATACTTAACTTGAGACTTCTCTGGGCAGATTCTGATATGGAACACTGTTTCCATCTTCTCAAACCACCTTATCAATTCGACAACTCTTTCCATTCCCTTAAAGTTTAGTGGTTGATACTTCATGAAGTCCTGATATGTGCATTCTCTAGCAACAGGTCTATCACCTCTACCATTCTCGTTTGGATTTCCATTTCCATTCTTACCGTCTCCATTACCGCCATTTCCATTATCGCCGTTACTGCTATTTTGGCTTTAATTCTCAGCCTCGAGAGCATTGGCGGCACGGGTCGACTCATGAGTAGCCAACGCTTCTTCCACACGTCAGTTAACGAGTTCTTCGATTACTTCAGGGGTCATATCAGAGCGAGTGATAGTCATTGTTCTATGTCACAAGACATAACGCACGATGAGATTCGATATGAGATATAGCCATTTAAAATGGTAAATAGGGTTTATATAGAAAAATACAATAGAACATGTTTTGCCAGAACAAGTAAATAACAATATAGATGAATACGCGAGAGAATTAAAACAAGCTTTTCATTTCACGAATAAAAGCATAATTCGGTTACAACCAACCCAAAATAGGTACATGATTTATGATTATTTCTACTGCCAACATCTAGAACTAACCATCAGTCTAATGTCCTACATGATCATTGTACTACTAGTCTAAGGGCGAAAACCTAAATGTCTCTCAACATACGACTCTAACCTCCTAAGTCTCCTCTGAGTGTCATCACGATCCCTACGAACCTGACGTAACTCCTCCTGTGAAAGTGCCATGTGCCAATGAATACTTGTCAACCGATCACTCCTCTTTGATACTCAACAAGCACGAACTTTTTAGTACTAACCAGTCTCAAACTCCCAATCCTCTCAACCAAACTAGCTTGCTCTCCACTAGCTACCATTTGACTAGTCTCCAACTGTCTTTGAGTGGTCTCAATCTTAGTAATCCTATCAATACAAACCTCTAACATGGAGGAGAACTAGTATCATAAATAGTATCCACAAGATCAGGTCTACCCTCCTCTATAAACTCAGTAACTATCACCAATAATCTAATGATCTACAACGATCTCTTCTCATGTCTGCCACACAAGCCTCATGCTCAAACTCTCATCATCCTCCTAAGCATCACTAGCAGGCAATCTCAAATCCCAACCTACACAATCTCATGGTGAGCTACAACTCCCTCACTAATACCTACATCTGCAACAGCCTCTGCATCAGCAGTATCCACCTCCAAATGCTCCTCTCCGCTATCCTCTGGTGAGTATGAATCTCTAAACCTCCTGCGAGGTGGTATAAGATCAGCAGGAGTAGGGGTTATCAACCTTGAAACACGAGTAGGTGATGGTACCGAAGCAGTAGGGGACCTACATCTATTACGAGATGGCCTAGAAGAAGGTGAAGATGAATCCAATGATCTCTCAAAAGATGAACCTAAGGATGACTCTATGTAGTTCGGGGTGGGTTAAGGGTAGACATGTGGACACAGAACTCTAACGTCTAAAATGCCGTCACCTATGTCCGTGAGTCCAGAGCAAGTGATTGATGAACAAATCTCTGTGGTGTAGATGAATCAGCATCGGTGGTGTCTGGTGGTGTATGTCCGGATAAGGAATGATTTGAAGGTGCACTAGAAGTTGATGAGTTTGGTGAAGAATAACGATCCGATGAATGATAAGATACACATCTCCATGCAAGTCTACGAGCAGGAATGGGTCTAACTCTCTTCCTCGCAGTCAACAAATTGCGCGACCCATTGAGGTGGGTGCGATAAGGTCACCCGAAAGGGATAGCCTCACCGGGTCAGACAAGAATCGCTGGTCGTTGACGAATCCCAGGTGGGGCAACAATAGGTGCAAGGGGAAACTCTGATAATGGTGCAAGAGTATCATGAGATGACGATACGGGTCTCTGCTCAGTAGGCTCGGATACACCGTCCGCCTCCGTCTCATCAGAACACAAAAAGGGTGAAACCAATGGCAAATCTGGCGCGGGAGGTAAAGAATCCTTCGATGGATCAGAATTAAAAGAAGATGAATAGTCCACTAAATCAAGTACCTCGACAGGTGAGACGACTGAAAATGTCCCCACCTCCGGTGTAACTATAGGGTTAGCTGGAACAATAGGAATCTCAGGGATAGCAGGAATAGCACCAAAGAGAATCAATCGTGGGGCATAAGAACCCACACTCTCCTCAGACGTATCAGAGGAAATAGAAATAACAGGAGCAGCCATGACCTGCACAAGCACAAGTTTATATAAAATCCTCTTTATATGAAACCATGCACGTGCAAACAAAGCCAAGAAATAAGTACGATGCGAAATATGATATGGCAAAAGGATGAATAAAGTAATTATGGCAAATAATGATTATATATAATCAGTAACTTATAAATATTAAACGCTATTATTAAAGATAGATAAGTAATAGTTAAGGTAGTACTTATAATTAGTGTATTTAAAGAGTAGTTCAATGTTACCTCCCGACAAAATGATCGATCGAAACTGAAACCAAACAAGAACACTGTCACACCCCCAAATGGGGCCTAGTCGGAAATACGTGTCCGGGGGCGTGACGTCATAATACACATCACACAAGATACAAAGAACGACCTCTAAGGGTACGTTTAAAAATTTAACATCGTTGCATTGATTAAAATAGTTAAAGTTTTACATAGGCCCAACGATAATATGCGGAAGCGAATAAAAGGTTTTAAAAATTTGATAACGATGTTAACATAGATAATAATAATTCTTGAAAATCGGTCCAATGCAAGGCAACATCAACAAGCAAGCAAAGACATCCATAGCTAAGCACTTGAGAAAAACATGCTAAAACTGTCAACATAAAGTTGAGTGAATTCATAGGTTTGAATTTAATATTAAAAGTGGACCACAAGCTCACAGTACGCACGTGACAGTTATAACAGATACAACTTCACATAAAAAGTATTTACGTTTTCACTAAGCTCATGACACCGAAGCTCAATTTAAAAGAAAGCATTTTATATGACAAATAGTATTCCTCGCCCTAAAGGTATCTGACCAGGATCACCTATTGACATTCCGACATGGTATATATCCGTTTGTTCGGACCTCCGAAACTAGTAAATGTTACTTACCTGGATATGGATAATTAGTCCCAATAGATCTATTTACAACATTCGCGCTCACTTAACCAGTACGGTCGGTTAAGCAATTGACGGTTCATGATAATTCAGGCATTAGTGGTCTATTCGCTACTTAGGCAACACGTAATCAGGAAAAGGAAACGTAAAGTAACCGTGTCCATAGTTTAAAAACAAGCAATGTTTCTCACCCCAAAATAGTAAAGTAAAAGTAGTAAAATATGGGGCTATGAACTCACCTTAGCAAAATGAGCATATGATAATCACGCAAGTAAAAGATGATATAGAAATCTAGCCGCGACCTAGAATAATAACGCGTCTCAGAAACACGGAAGGTATGCCAAGATTTGCACAATATGTTCGTCACCAAAACACATCCAAGTGTGTTTGCTTTAGTTTGATTATCAAATCATGACGAAATAAAATCATATAGTTTTTCGTTAAGTTTCGGCGTTTAACAAAAAAATTACTATTTTTAAAAAGTTTCTATTTTAGGAAAGTTTTTAGTTTTAAAACGTTAATACCGTCCCCTATATTTATTAAGTTTCCATATTTTCAAAACGCACTAACTAGCCTTAATCGCTTAACTCCTAAGTCCGTTCCGCTAAATTTTACCAAACTTACTATTTTTAGTAACTTTATCGCTTTTCCTAAAATATGTTCACAACGTCTTTAGACGATACTAATCAATAGGTATGTGTTACTATATGTTTCGCTAGTGTTTAGAAAGTCAAAAAATGTCCGCAAGTGTCCAAAAACCCATTTTACTATTCACATCAGCACACTATTCATCCGGTTTTGTCAAAAAATGTTTCAAGTTTTATTTGGCCATAACTTGACCGTTTTAAGTCCGATTTTAATGTGCGATATAAGAAAAACTATCTATTCGAAACAAGCTCTTCAAAAAATACTTTTACGCCCAATGAAAACATTTTTAGGTCGACCAAAACCCCAAAACAAATTCGGGACAGCAAGCACTTTTTGCCAAAAACGCAACCAAAATCCACCCAAAATTCACAATAGTGCCTAATCTATATTTACAACTAATCCACAACAAAACCACACCTAAATTTAACCTAATCCCTTCATTTCTATTGTTTCAACACTCATTCAACTCTTATCTCACCAAGAACATAATATTTAACTAGTGAAATAAAGTAGTATCATTATTTATGAAATCTTGTCTTTAAAATCTTTTAAAAATTAAAACACAACATATGGATGTATAGATCTTGAACATATAAGAAGAACATAAGAAAAATCACAAAGCAAAATTCAAGATACTTACAAGAATAAAGAACAAGTAGAGAAATCACAAGATCTATACCCCAAAATAATAGATCTATACAACCCAACAACAAATCTTGAAACCCTAACTTAGATCTTGAAGAAAAACTTTTAAATCAAAGAACCAATACTTCAAAACACCTTAGATGTTCTTACAAATGAAACTAGTATGCTTGGATTTTGCAAGAAATCAAAGATATGAAAACCCTAAAGAGGGTGTTTGTTGGCTGTGGACTTCAAAGGAGGAAAATGGAGAGAAATTTTTTGTTGATGACTTTAGAAATGATATGAAACCCTAAGTGTGGTATAATGTGGTATTTTTAGGAGAAGTGAGAGTCTAGGGTTTCTTGATTTTAAGTATACAGTGACCAACACACACCAAAGGTGTGTGTACACCTTTGTTTGGCCGAAACTAAGCCACAAAGACCATGTGGTTCATTTTTTTAGTCTTGGTTCATTATACTTGGTCTTGATTTTGAATTTTGGTCAAATGAGGTCAAAGTGTGTAAGTATCATTTGTCTTGGTCTAACTTGAGGATATGTGCATGAGAAAGACCCTCTCATGTGTCATTTTCACTGCTTACATGCACACATGCATAATAAGACAAGGAAAAATGCATTTGATTTAATTTTAAAGCTTATGGTACATTTATTTGGTTTAGGCATCCAATGTATGACAAGAGGGGAGGGTGAATGGAAAATTTGACTTAAGAAAATGAGATGGATGATAATTAAAGTTTACACGAAAAGATTTTGAGTTTCCGGGGTTCCGTTAGGTCAAAAACGCGAAAAACGCAATTTAAACGTTAAAGCGTAAAAATAAATACCGAGAGTGATCGTAAACTATGAAACACTTAGACAAGATAAAATAACTCATATAATATCTAAACTAATCAAAATCCGAAGTTAGAACGCGTCCGATGACGTTTTTTTTCCAGATTTACGCGGGTTAACTTCCCGGTAAACTGCCGAATTCAAACGTAACGGATAAAAGTCAAAAATAATTGTCGGAAAAGTTTAAAATATTGACCTGAAATTTTTGGAGGTGACAAACACTAACACTAGAATCCAACGAGACATGATCGAACCCTAAAACCCAATCAAATACGAACAGCTAAACGCGTACCCTCGGTGACCAACCAAAACCTTACAATGAATCGAAACCAATACCCAAATACGAACCGAAACTGAATCCAACCACGTACCACAACCCAAACAACTGTTCGTACCCATCACGACCTAGCTGGCAACCAACCCAAAGTCTGGACGCTCAAGATACTCACTGTTTATTCATGCAAACTTATTTGATATTGAGAGTTTTGTTTTCGTGATTTATTTTATGAGCGTGAAAAGAAGAAACTGATAATGGTCATATAAGTGTATCTTAAACCAACTTCTCGACAAAATTAGGATGAGGTGAAGGTGTTTTGTTGACCAAGTACCCACGTGACCAGTATATTCCAACGTGGGTTTATTTGGGTTTTGTTTATTTTGAACCTATTTATTATAAATTTTATGTACACATCATAATTATTTTAGGCTAACAGTAGTCTCTGATTTTTATATACTTATAACAAAATTGTTGTTTTTATTATAGTTGGGGTATTATAGCCTCAATATCCATCAAAGAAATTGCTAAAGAAATAAACATAGAACCAAAATTTAAAGAAAAATGAACCCCGAAGGTATTTTTGGAGCTGATTACTTCTTATTCGATGTAGATTAAGCTATTTCATCACTTAGATTTAACCAATTCAGAGTGTATGAATGTATGTTTAGTTGTCTAGTTAAAATTGAAAACTTAAAGTCACTTAATGACTAAAGCTAAAAGATCATTG
>BQNB010022561.1:11395-62868 GCA_026074375.1 Tanacetum coccineum | reverse complement strand
TTAAAGGATAAAACCCTAAAATTAATATCGGAAGTGATTAAAAATCACGAAACACTCAGGAAAGTTAATATAACACGTATAATGCCTAAATTAATTTTTAACCGGTGTCGGAACGCGTCCGATGACGTTTCTCAGTTTTTTTTAAGCAGTTTAGTTCCTCGGTAAACTGTCAGATTTTAACGTAACGAATAAAATTTAAAGTAGATGACCGGAGTGGGTCGAAATACTAACCGGGAATTTACGGGGTGTGACAGTTGAGACATCTTCACATGAACTTAAATCCATATCACCTAAACCTATGGAACACACCTATGACCAACCACAACCTTCACCTGTACCATAACCAGCTTCTCCTGAACCACAACCAACATCACCTCCTAAGTCCCCACTACTTCAAGGTCCTACTTCAACTTATGCTGAGGCTACAAGAATCAATGTAGCTGATTTGATGTACCTAGTACCTCAATTAGTTACTAGGATTGATAATTTGGAGAAAGAACTGAAAGAGAATAAACATACCACAACTGCTGTTATAGTAAAATTGGTAAAGAATGTCAAAAAGCTGGAAACAAGGGTTAAGTATGGGAATCTACCAACCAGGAAGATGGTTCTAAGTGACTCAGAGAGTGCAGATGCTGCTAATTCTTCCAAACAAGGGAGGAATTTAGGAGAAGAAGATGTATTTGAAACTCCTAAGGGCAAAGATTTAGGGGAGTCAGACATTAGTCCAAGTGGTTTACAGGCTGGTGAGACCTTAGTGCAGGTGGCTTCTCAAAAGACTAAGACTTATACTAGGAGAGTTAAGTCTGGTCTCAAGAAGAAATTGGATGTTGGAGTTAGTTCTGGTGATAGAACTGGTGATAGAAAGTCTGCTTTTGAAAAGTTTAAGTCTGCTAGTGAGGAGATTGAGTCTGGTTTCACAAATATTAGTTCTGGTGAAGTCAAAGTCAGCCAAAGAAAAGGAAAGGAAGTACTTGAAGAACAACCTCAGCCTAAAAGATCAAAGAAACAGATTAGAGAAGAGGAAGCCAGTTTAGCAAAGATTGCAAGAATCCAAGCTCAAGAGGCAGCTAAAATTGAAAGAAAAGCTGAACAACAAAGAAAAAGAGATGCTGAAGTTCAACAACAAGCCCAATATTATATAGAAGAAGATTGGGATTTAATCAGAGCAAGGATGGAAGCGAGCACATAATTGAGAAAAAGTGTTTTTGGTACTGATATTGATGCTGAGGAGTATGCTAAGAAAATGGTTGAGTTAGTTAAGAAAGGAAAAGGGGAGATTAGAGAACAAAAGCTAAAAGCAAAGAAGAATAAGCCAATGAACCAAGCTGAACAGAGAAACTACATGATGAACTATGTCAAAAGTCAAAGTCATGGTTCATCAATTCCTCAACTTAAGAAGTTGTTGTTTGAGGAACTCAAGGTACAATTTGAGAGAGCTATCAGAAGCATAGAAAATTTTATTCATATGGATTCTGAAAAGGAGAAAGAAAGTTTGAAAAGGTCTGGTGAAACTCTTCAAGGTGCTGCGAAAAAGAAGCAAAAGGTATTGGATGTTGAAGATATTCCTATACCTGAATCTGCCAAGTTTGTGAAAGAAGAAGAGATTGAGGTCAAGCAACCAGTTCTAAAAATGAGTAGGAGAAAGTCAAAGGCTAGAAAAGGGATTGGTTTGCATACTCTACCGAACCTGAATCTAGAGAAGGTGATATTGCATCCTCAAAGATTGTGAAATGGAAGATTCTTAGACATGGAGGTAAAGGTTATTGTCACCTCATCAGAGCAAATCAAAATGATTCATGTTTTGATTTTGGAGCAATGCTGCATAATATCTCAAGAGATGATTTAGTTGATTTGTATAAAATTATGTTGCAAAAGACTACTGCTTATGGTCCTGAAGAAGATTTGGAGAGTGCATTTGCTAAAAATCTTAGGATTATGTTTGATCCACCACAAAGTGAAGATACTGTGTGGAGTTTACCTATGCACATTCCTATAGTGAACTGGAGATATTATGATTCATGTAATGTTCACTGTTTGAACTTACATAACACAACAACCATTTATATGTTGGCTGAAAGGTCATATCCATTGTCAGAAGAAGTGTGCAATATGATGCTTAAGAAGAAGTTGTTTGCTCAAAATACTGAAGTTAAGAAAAAGCTGGTAAAATCAATTGAGAAGAAAGCTGGGATTAAAGCTTAAGTGTTTGAAAGAATTATCAGCATATCTATGGAAAGTGATAAGTTAAAGATCTAGAATGGAGATGCAGAGAACAACACTTGGTGGAGGTGCTTTAGCACTTACACAACAAATGGTGTTCAGTTCACCAAGCCTAACCAGCATTAAGAACTGACTTGACCACAGGGGTACGGCGGAAAAGTATTTCTCAAATCCGTTTTATGGTTGACAACTTGCCAATAAGTTGTATGGTTTTCAACTCACCATATCTGTTTGAGTGAAGAGATGGCTAGCCCACAAGTTTATGGATTATGGTAAAGGCTGCGGAAAAACCATAACTAGTCCATGAGATTATGGCTTATAGTAAAGACAAATTGCAAATCCATATTAGATGGTTGGCACTTTACCAAAAAGTGAATGGTACATCAACTCACCATGGAATTTACCTTTTTAGGTGCCAAAGGATTGACTAGCCCTGAGCAAACGGCTACAGGTAAAGGCATCTCAAATCCGTTCATGGCTGTAATGGTTTGCCAAAAACCATATGGTATTCAACTCACCAATGTTTCACGTACTGAGAGTTGAAATGGTTTTCAGTCAACCATGGACATGCACCTTTCTGGTGGCCAAAGGACTGACTACTCCAGAGTTAATGGCTAACTGGTAAAGAGACATCAAATCCATTAAATTTTTAATGATTCACCTCTCACAGGAGTTAACACACCTGGAAGTGATGAGAATAGTCTGAAACTTTATGATTTGATGTACATATAGTCAATATAGTTGTTTAAGTGTTGCTGATATGAAGTGTTGCTGAAAAGTTATGAAGATTAGTTGCTTTAAAGATCAAATAGAGATGATATAAGTGTACCTGTTTCAAAAAGGATGCTGCAAAGAACAAGGAGCTGCAAGTAATTCAAGAAAATCAAATGTGGTAGTTCCAAATATTTTAAAAGACAAAGTTTACAACAATTTTCAGAAGCTCAAAGATGAAGGTACTTAAAGAAACTTGAAGTTCACAAGTGAAGATCAAGTTAGGGGAGGATTGTTGGGAAATATATTGTAAAAGACTTAATACTGGTAGTATAACAGTTAAGTCTGGTAGTATTAGTTAGTTCTGCCAAGTACTATGTTAAGTCTGGCAGTACTAAAGTTAGTAAGCTAAGTCTGGCAGTATTATAGTTAGTACTGGCCGAATTAAAATGATTTATCAATATATCATAATTATAAAGTTTAACCCACTGATGAACAGTAACTTTTACTGTTCATCACAGTTTATAAAACTAATTATTTGTAACTTGATTAAATCATAATTCGTTCGTTACTAGTTTTCCGTTTCTACGGATCACTATGTCCGTGGATTAGAATTCAATAAAATTATCAAAATATTATATTTATAAAATTCAAACCACTGATGAACAGTAGCATTTACTATTCATAACAGTTATAAAAGTATTTTTATAGAATTAATTATATATATCTTGTAAACTACGTAACTTGTTCGTTATAATTCCGTTTTTCGAGTTCTTTATGTCCGTGGGTTCGTATTAAGGAAAATTATCAAAATATTATATTTATACAATTTACACCCCTGATGAACAGTAACTTTTATGTTCATCACAGTTTATATAATTATTTTTATAAAGTTAATAATATATAACTTGTAAATGTCGTAACTTGTTCGTTATAATTCCGTTTTTCGAGTTCCTTACATGCTCACGATCCTTGTAAAGAGCACTATTTTTATAAAATATAAACATTAATATTTATAGTTCGAATTTCAAAAATATATATAAAGACAACTTAGGGTTTCTAATTAACAAGCTTTTTACAATCATTATTTAGGAACCTTGCACCATTATTTCCAAGTGTTGTACCGTATATCTCACATGTATTTAGTCCTCTAAATGTCCATGTCATTTGTCCATATGAAATCCACAATACTATATAACTTTAAAAAAAACTAGGTGTGGATTAACTAAAATGCAACAAATATGTAAACAATAAGGAAATTAAAAAACGAGATTGAAAACTTTAAATAGACCATAAAGGAATCAAGTAGGAAGATGAACAAAGATGTAAACCCAATCAAATCCATCAAAACCATGTTTATCCATACCTTAAGTGATTAATCTTAGAAATAGAATTTTATGATTAGTAATTTATAAACGTTTAATTTTATCGTAAACGTTTTCACATTTTGTTATTATCAAAACATTGAGAGGTCAAAAAATATAAATAACGTTTTTAGACATTATTTGTATTAACATTCTGCTTTAACCTTTGCACAAGCCATGCATTTACTGACATACGTGGCAATTTCTGCTTTCATGTTGGGCCACCAGTATAGCTTCTTCAAATCTTGGTACATCTTGTCGGATCCTGGGTGGATCGAATACTTTGACTTATGCGACTCGTGCATAATCAAAGCTCTCAAGTCATCCAAACATGGTATCCAACTTCTATTCTTTAAACACAACGTTTCGTCTACACGTGGCTCCAGATTCTTAATCATGCAACACAAATCTTCTGTTTCATAATTCTCTTCCTTTCTTATCTTAACTTGAGCATTCAGGATCTGCACAGGGAGGTTTAAACCAATTGTCATAACCAAGGCTCGAACTCGTAGTGGCTTAGGTCTACTCTTTCGGCTCACCGCATCAGCCACCACATTCGCCTTTCTCAGGTGATAACGTAACTCACAGTCGTAGTCTCTTAATAGCTCTAATCATCTACGTTGTCTCATGTTCAACTCTTTTTGATCTAGAATATGTTGCAAACTCTTATGATCAGTGAACATAATGCACTTCGTGCCATAAAGGTAATGTCTCTACATCTTGAGAGCGAACACCACAGCTCCTAATTCCAAATCATGTGTCGTGTAGTTCTTCTCATGGATTTTGAGTTGGCGGGATGCATAAGCTATGACTTTCTCCTTCTGCATCAACACTGCGCCTAATCCCTTATGAGAAGCATCACAATATACTACGAAGTTTTCACTTCCTTTGGGCAATGCCAAAATCGGTGCACTACATAACTTTTGCTTCAATGTCTGGAAAGCAGTTTCCTCCTTTTCACCCCAATTGAACTTTACACTTTTCTGAGTCAGCTTCGTCATAGGCTTGGCAATCTTGGAGAAACCTTCGATAAATCGTCGGTAGTAACCGGCAAGACCTAGAAATTGGCGAATTTCTGTTGGAGTCTTGGGTGATTCCCAATCCTTGATTGACTCAATCTTCGCAGGATCAACGTGAATGCCTTCACTATCAATCACGTGTCCAAGAAATTGTACCTTCGACAGCCAAAAGTCGCACTTCGAGAACTTGGCGTACAATTCTTCCTTTTTGAGCAACTCCAAAATTAGTCTAAGATGTGCATCATGTTCTTCCTTGGTCTTTGAGTAGATCAAGATATCATCGATGAACACGATCACAAATTTATCTAAGTATGGTCTGCATACCCGGTTCATCAAGTCCATGAATACTGCCGGCGCGTTAGTCAACCCGAAAGGCATCACTTGGAACTCGTAGTGACCATAGCGGGTCCTAAACGCCGTCTTTGGAATATCCTCGTCACGAACTCTGAGTTGGTGATAACCAGACCTCAAGTCGATCTTCGAGTACACACTTGATCCTTGCAACTGATCAAACAAGTCGTCGATTCTCGGAAGTGGGTATCGATTCTTTACAGTAAGCTTGTTAAGTTCACGGTAGTCGATACACATCCGAAAAGAGCCGTCTTTCTTTTTGACAAACAAAACCGGAGCTCCCCAGGGTGAGGAACTTGGTCTTATAAATCCTTTGTCAGAAAGTTCTTGTAGTTGAGATAAAAAAATGCTATTCTGCCCGAACAGATTTTCAACCCTAAACATTCCAAATCCGACTGCAATAACGTCGATCCTGGTGATATCTAAACAACCCTAACGGGGAGATTCGATCCCAAATAGATCTATTCATAACATTCCGCTCTCACATAATGTAATTCCACAACTACACTAACAAATTGACAGTTCAAGAAAATGCTCAACTTGGTTTTATCGCTACATATCAAACACGTATAACAATATAAAATATACACTTGCGTCCAATTTATAAAACAAAGCATGTTTCTACCTCAAAGTTATAAATCGTTGAAATCGTAAAAATGTGGGGCTATGAACTCACCTTGAGTTACTGATAATCCAAATATCACAGATAATGCGTCACACAAATCGTTAGATGCAACCTATTTACATTAAGGTCGTATAAGTGCTAAGCATGGTAATTAACATCTACCATATACAATTCAACATAGCTAGATCACCATCTAATTGTTTTGGTAAAATTGTGTTTAATAAGTTAAAACGTTTATAATTAATGTTTTAGTAAAACTGGCGTAACTTTCGCGTTTCAAGTCCGTTTGAGGTGTTTCTTGCGCTCACGTTTTCGTATTAAGTTGAGTTATCAAAATTTGACATTTTCGAATTTTGGACCTGCCGGTGAACAGTAACCTTTACTGTTCACACCAGATCATAGGTTCACTTATATCGTTTTTGTTGTCGTAAAACTCGTATACGTCGTATTTTCTTCGTTATAGCTCCGTTTTTAGCGATTCCTTCGAGCGCGTTCTCGTAATTGAAAGTTCTATTGATTTATGAGGTTTACAAAAATAAAAGTTTCTGTCATGAATAGTAACTTTTATAAAAATAGTTTTATAAAAGTATTAATTGTCGTAAACTCGCGAAATCTAACTCATTGTTATAAATTGACAATTTCGTTTCTTATCAATATTGGAATCCTAAAAATAAGCGTACTCTGTTAAAAACACAAAACTTGCTGTTTATATAATTATTTATAAATCCGTAAAATATCGAATAGACTTTTTCTTTTACCGTAACTTTTTCGTTATTTATCCGTTTTTCAAGTTTCTTACATGCCCGGATTCGTCTTGAGATGTAGTATTTTATAAAAACATAAAGTAGATATGTTTATATTCGAATTTTGGACAGAAACATTAAATGACTTTATTAAGTCTATATTTAACCGTTATTTTTATACTTTTAACTTTGTAATCTACCACAAGTCTTATATACCATATATGTTATATGACATACATATATTAGAGTCCATTAGTCCACCTATTGTCCATTTGTCCAAGTTACCAAGTCCATATTAATACTTTTAAACCATAAATTTCATAAGTAACCTTTAATCACTATTTTATACATAACCATTTTTACACATAAACCATGGGTGTACAAAAGTTATTCTTCCAATATAACCTTATTTTAGTGTTCATATAACATAGCCAAAAGTCCATAAACAAGATTTACATGTCATTTGCATTACTTTCACTTGTAACATATTAAGAAACCTTTAAAACCCTAATTTTGCACATACACTTTTTATGCTTAACCAAGAGTGTAAAATACTTATGTGTCCCAAATTTAACATGAGATACAACAACATATCATAATAAAAAGACAAAATAATGACAACAAGTAAAATATATTTTACATGTTAAAAAGGTCTTAATGGTGATTTTGCTAAGTAAACATCATATATACATATAATCATGAAAATGAAAAGATAAAGGTTTTAGGTAACCTTAGTGCTATGTCTGATATGAAAAATGTGGTGCTAACCCTTGTTTTAGACTTTAAAACCTAAGCTTGCAACTTTCTAAAACCCTAAAGCCAACTAAAACCCTAATCTTCCTTTCCTTGTTTTCCACACTTGCAAAAGGTAACCAATCTTCAAATCATCTTATATATACTTATTAAAGATGTTAATAGTTTGTAAATTATTGTAAAAAAAATTTATGAGGGTTTGTGTTTGGTGATTCTTGCCTGACCAACAAAGTGGAAAAAATGAGAATGGTTTGATTTTTGTTTAAGTGTTTTTGTTACCTATGTGTATACTTGCAAGTATACATTCATATATAGTCTGCACAAGTCAAGGATGAGTTTACTTGGTCAAGGGACACCATGAGGGTCTTAGGGAAGTCATTGGTCTTTGTCTTTGGTCAAAAGAACAAGTAAAGGTTAGGATTAATGGTGTAGTGTAGTACAAAACCAAGTTGCAATTTTTTTTCATATTTCCTTTGTATCCATTGCTAAAATCCGGCCATAGAGAGATATATGTGATATATTTTTGTAACTTTTATGTATTGGGTATAAAAGTGGGTATTTATTAAAGCGTAGAAAAGTTTTAGTGGTTCCGGGTATGCCTAAATGCAATTTATCGCGAAACGCAAACACTTTACGTAACCTATAAAAATAAAATGAACAAAGACCATAATTATTCTCAAAATAATTATTTAATACTTGATTGATGTAAACGCTTAATTGTTTGGTGCCCGTTTACATTGAACGCAAATTTTTAGCTTACGTGATTTTACTTAATACATGAAATTACAAGCAAACGCGTACGACACTAAAAATAAATAGTAGATTTATCGACGTCGTCAATGACTTAAAAACACGGGGTGTTATAGACTTCCCCCGTTAAACGAGCCTTGTCCTCAAGGCTCACGATGCTGCACTTGACGACGGTGCGATCTTGGTGAAGAGGTGTGGGTATTTCTTCTTGAATTGGTCTTCACGTTCTCACATGAACTCAGGACCTCTCTTGGAGATCCATCGAACCTTGACTAATGGGATTCGGCTTCGCTTCAACCGTTTAACTTCACGATCCACAATTTCCACTGGCTCCTCGACAAAATGAAGCTTGTCATCCACATGAAGTCCATCCAATGGAACGGCTAAGGGTTCGTCGGCATGACACTTCTTTAAGTTGGACACGTGAAACGTATTATGAACTCTGCTCAGCTCCTCAGGAAGCTCGAGCTTGTAAGCAACCTCTCCAACCTTTTCTAACACCTTGAAAGGTCCGACATACCTGGGGTTTAACTTCCCCCGTTTGCCAAAATGTACGACCCCTTTCCAAGGCAAAACTTTAAGCATAACTTTATCCCCGACTTGGAATTCCATCAGTTTACGCTTTAGATCGGCGTAACTTTTCTGTCGATCTCGAGCGGCTTGCATCCTTTGCTTGATTTGGACGATTTTCTCGGCCGTCTCTTGTATTAATTCTGGACCAAGGATTTGAGCTTCTCCAACTTCGGTCCAACATACAAGTGAACGACACTTCCGACCATAAAGTGCTTCGAATGGTGCGGCATTGATGCTAGCGTGATAGCTATTGTTATACGAGAACTCGACTAATGGCAAATGGTTAACCCAACCCTTCCCAAAATTGATCGCACAAGCACGCAACGTATCCTCGAGAGTTTGAATGGCTCTCTCGCTTTGCCCGTCAGTTTGTGGGTGGTACGTAATACTCATATCCAGGTTAGTACCCAAAGCATTCTAAAGTGACTTCCAGAAATTTGATGCGAATCTTCGGTCCGCTCACAAAATGATTGAATAGGTATTCCATGTCTCGTGACCACCTCCTTTAAGGAACATTCATGCCAAGTTTATCCAAAGGAATCATCTCTCTCACGTGTGAAGATCGGCAGACTTAGAGAGGCCAGACAACAACCACCCAAATGGTGTCGTACCTTGCGACTTCTTAGAATCTTCAAGAACAAAATCTTAAGTGATGTTGTCCCACTTCGATTCAGGTATCTCGGGTTGTACCAATAATCCTGATGGTCTTTGATGTTCGGCCTTGACCTTAGCACAGGTCAAACACTTGCTAGCATACTGGCAAGTATGCTTCATAATCAACACCAAATAGTCTTTTCATGTCATGGTACATCTTGTACATAAAACCCGGATGTATAGATTATTTTGATTTGTGGGACCGGCATGAACACAGCCGCAAATCACCATAACAAGGTAACCAACTCCTGCCATTGAGGCATAGGGTTCCATCCGCACAGGGTTCCAACTTTTCCGTCCTAACCGCCTTTGGATTTTTAGCGTTTTCAACCAACATTCCTACAACATCTTCATTCTTGATGTTCTCTAGTTTCCGTGCTCCAGTCTGAGCATTCAAGATTTGTTAGGAAGAGTCATAAACTAATATCATGACTAAGGCTTAAACACTTAACGGTGGTTCTCGTTCTTTCGTACTCAAAGCAACAGCAACGACATGGTTTCCCTGGGTGATAAAGAATATCGCAATCGTAATCACAAAGCAACTCTAACCATCGTCGATGAATCATGTTTTTAGTCCCTTCTGATCAAGAATGTGTTGTAGAGCTCTATGATCATTGAACACTGTACCTTGTTCCGTAAAGATAGTGCCTCCAAATCATGAGAGGAACACTACTGCTCCAAGTTCAAGAATCATAGCGTCCCGTAAAGTTCATCTAAATTTTCAAACTGCGTGATCATAAGAAATCACCTTTATCCACTTTGTCATTAACACAGTGCCCAAACCCTTCTTTGAAGCGTCACAGTATGCGATGAAATCTTTGCTTCCCTCAGGTAAGGCAAGGATTGGTGCACTGCACAACTTCTGCTTCAACAGTTGAAAAGCTGCTTCTTGTTTATCGCCCCAAACAAACTTGACCTTCTTTTAAGTAAGCTTAGTCATTGGTTTGGCGATCTTTGAAACCTACAAGAATCTTCGATAATACCTAGCAAGACAAAAATTAACGAATCTCCGTTGGTGACTTAGGAGATGCCTAATATTTAATGGATTCAATCTTGGCTGGATCTACATGAATGCCTTCACTATCAATCACGTGACCGAGGAACTGCACTTTAGGAATCCAAAATTGCCACAACTTAAATTTTTGGCATACAATCCTCTTTTCTTTAGCCAACTCTAAGATTATCTTAGGTGCTCTTCGTGTTCTTGCTTGTTCTTTAAATATATCAAAAAAAAAAGAATATCTGACAATAAAGACAATCACAAATTTATCCAAATATGGTTTGCACACCCGATTCATAAGGTTCCATGATAACGTAAGGTGCGTTCCGACAAACCTAAAGGCATAACTTGAAATTCATAATGCCGGTAACGAGTTTCTGAAGGCAGTCATCGGAATGTCTTCTTCTTGAAACCCACAGTTGGGGGATAACTCCTGACCTTAGGTCCGATCTTATCGATAGACACTCGACCTTAGAAGCTGATCAAATAAATCACAATTCTGGTTAGATGTATAACGTTTCTTCACTGTCCAGTTTGTTATATTCCCGCAGTCAATGCACATCCATTAATGTCCATCAATCTTCTTGACAAACATGACCGAGCTCCCCAGGTGAGGATACTGTCTTATAAAGCCTTTGTCGGACACCTGCTTACAGATGCTCCGATAACTCATTCATATCAGAAGGCGCCAATCGATAAGGTGCCCGTGCTACAGATGCAGCACCAAGTACCACATCAATTATGAAATCTCATCTGTCGAACGAAGGAAGACCCGTAAGTCCTCAGTGAAATACTATGGGAATAGTTTCGAACTAATTGGCACGTCCTCAAAGTCGCTTCTTCTCAGCTACTTGTCCTCAACTCTCCTTGCAGTGACCTGTGCCAAAAAAATAGAAATCCATTTGCATTACTATCTGCGTTATTTAGTGCACGAAATTAGTTTAATTCAAGTCACATTTCCCTGGTTACTCCATACCGTGTATGATTAAGGTTTCATTTCCCCATGGGAATGCGGATAATCTCTCGGCACACACAATGACCCCTTGTAACTTCTCCAACCAATCCATACGATTATATCATCAAAAACTACCAAGTTCTACAGCATTAAGTATTATTGTATGAGTGGTTTAGGAAGTTTAATGTGCAACCCCTAAGGATAGTGTTTAACCCAATTATTCTCCCGTCAGCTAGTTCGACATCATAATAGTGATCTAGGATAGATGGCGTAATGTCAATTTGGGAGCTAAAGGTAGTAGACACAAAACTCCTATTGGCACCCATATCAAATAAGATATAAGCATAACGGTTGTTCAGAAGGAATGTACCCGTAACGACGTTATCTGGGTTTGCCCCCGCATTTCCAACCACACACACCTTCGCTGAAGCCCTGTCATTCCCAGCTTGATTACTACGGTCATTGTTTTTCAGTTTTGGGCAGTTTCTTTTAAAGTGTCCTTGAGCTCCGCACTCATAGCAAGTATTTCCCTTCTGATTATTGTTGTTGTTGTTGCGGTTGTTGTTGTTAGCATTTGCAGGTCAGCTTCTACAATCCTTGGCCAGATGGCCAACCTTTTTGCAGTTATTGCACCTAGGTGGACAAGGACCTTCATGAATGTAATCACACTTGGAACACAGAGGTTTAGACCCGGCGTATGGTTTCCTATCACTATTTCCTGCAGTGTAGGCCTGGTCTGTGTTCTGCCTCTTATTCTGTTGTTGTTGGTTTTGATTGTTCTTGGAAAGATCATCATACTTTCTTTTCTTTTTTGCCTGACGTCCAGCATAGGCATGGGTCTTCTCATCCATCAACTCAGTTGTAAACTCGATAGCCTCTTTCATGGTTTTCGGCTTTGATGCCTTTACACTGCCAAGTATCATATCGGGCAAGCCACCGATATACTTTTCAATCTTGTCTACCTCTTCTGGGAACATCCTGGCACACATGAACGCTAGTTGCTGAAATTGTCGATTGTAGGCCACCACATCGGTGCCCTTAACCTTAAGATTCTACATCTCAGTCTCAATCTTCTTAATCTCACCCCTCGGGCAGTATTTATCAGTCATCATTTTCTTTAGTGTTGCCCATGGCATGGCATGAGCTGCTTCGGGAGTAATGGTCTTAACATGGGCATTCCACCATGTAAGAGCATCGTCTTGTAGAGTGCAAGTTGCAAATTTGACTTGACAAGATGCTATGCAATTGCTAATGCTAAACACAGACTCCATTTTCTTTAGTGTTGCCCATGGCATGTCATGAGCTGCTTCGGGAGTAGTGGTCTTAACATGGGCATTCCACCATGTAAGAGCATCGTCTTGTAGAGTGCAAGTTGCAAATTTGACTTGACAAGATGCTATGCAATTGCTAATGCTAAACACAGACTCCATTTTCTCAAACCATCGAGTGAGTCCGAAGACTCCCTCGGTGCCTTTAAAGCCCAAAGGTTTGCATTTCAAGAATTCCAAGTAAGAGCATTCGCGAACAGCTTGTGCTGGCCTTGGTCCTGAACCATTGCTTTCGTAGCCATTCCTAACTCTGCTTGCTTCTGCTTCAGCCATTGCAGCAGCAACTTCTCGGTCAATTAAGGCCTAAAGTTGTGCCTCAGTAACAGTTGTGGTGGTTGCTGTTGGGGCTGGTGTAACTGGTGTTGACCTTGTGGTTCTTTTTGGTGCCATTTTCTTCAATCACAAGAAAATACAATACCCGTTAGATTTTAATACAATCATAACGTGACATAACATATGAGTCTTATAAAAAAGAACACAATCACACAGGAAACCTACAACCAACACAAGAACGACATAACATAATACCTCCATTCCATATAATCTGGAAATATACATGAACTGTTGGTACACAATGATTCCCTATCGCTAGGATACAAAATGAAAATCGAACCTAGAGCCCATACTAGCGAAGTTAAACCGTAATACTTAGTAGCTATAATAACATAGCTAAACAAAAGACAAAATATCCATACCGGATAGCTAATCAAAACAAAAGATCTATACCGCCTGCTAGCTGGGAGTAACCCATAAAAACTTAGCAGGCTATATAGTATAGCTACAATATGGTAGAAACGTAACCCTAGGCACTACTACCAGTATCCTTTAAGGTGTCATCGCGTGCTTCAGCCTCCAAAGCCTGAATACGCATGATATGCCTCATCGCGTGATCATCCGCGTCCTGACGCTACCACTCGTAGCGACGTGCCTGAGTCCTCCTAACACTGTCACCGTGCCTCTAATGCCCTCATTAAAATAAATTAAGCCACAGAGCCTAGCAAGTCTGACTTGTCTCCATACTCTCTGCCTCTAAGCAAGTCCTTCTCCTCAATAGGTGAATTTAGCTCTCAAAGTAGCACGATCCCTTCTGGCATCGTGGATGGTCGTGAGTAAAACTCCGAACTCTCTCTACTGCGAACATCTACCTGGTAACTGACCCTCAAGTTGACCACCTCTAAGGGCCATCATCCTCCTCCATATCTCGGACCCTAGTCTCCACAAGTGTTTATTAAACTGCAAATCGACCCTACGGCCATATTGGTCCTGGCTGTCTCCGCACAGCCAGCAGCATAACCTCCCCAAACCTCACTACCCAGGTATAGGAGCAGTCATTATAGCCTCTTTCGAGGCGGCGTGTCAGCCTCAGAATATCAGCTCTGCGGCTAGTGGATGGTGTAGGTAGTGGTATAGGTAACAATGGTGGTGTCCCATAACCCTTAAAAGACCTCTTTGATAGTAAAACCTAGGTGCTTGCACCTTAGCGGTAGATGTTTGATCCTTTATCAAGCCTATGGTAATTTATATGTTATGACATGTAATGAGTGTTATTTTCCCGTTTCCTATATTGTTATAATTTATTTTACACCCGAGAGAAAGAGAGAATCCAAACACTTATGTGAGGTGCTAGTGTATATATTTCGTGCTTTTCACTACGAGGTCAAATTGGTTGTGTCATAAAAGCCTTTAAAGAGTAAGTTAAATGCCCCTGATATTTCTATGAACTAGGTAGAAAAGCTCATCTGCTTGAGGACAAGCAAATCCCAAGTGTAGGGGTATTTGATGAGGTGTCATTTTATACACTTTTTCTGAGTCATTTAACCCCTTAAATCATGCATTTATCCCTAAATACGTACTCAATCGTTTCTTTTTGTTTTTTAGCACTTGGATGGAAATTTGAGGAAATACACGTGACTTGGACTTATTTTGGGAAGAAACGGACAAGATTACAACTCTACACGGAAGTTGGTGAAGAATATGCATACAGTGCAAGGAGACGGCGTCAGGATTTATCCTGACGGAGGACTTCAAAGAGACGGCATCAGAGAAACTGAAGACGACGTCTATAACACCCTCAAATTGGGTCGCAGCGGAATAAGGATATCCGGGGCGTGTTACTTCTCAGATCAATAGCACAAGATATATAAGAACGACAAAAAGTCGTTTAAAATGATACATTGGATTTGATAAAAGACTTGTTACACAAAGCATGCAGCTTTACTTGTTCAGTGTTCGATATTACAAAGATTGACAATACATTTCCCAAAACATATTACACCTAAATATTTAGCGTGATAACCAAAAGTGTCACCAATGTATCCCGGGGCACCTCTGCCTATTGATCCCCATAAAAACAATTGAGCTTAAAAACGTCAACAAAAATGTCGGTGAATCATAAGGTTCGTAAATTATAATATGCAGACTGCAAGCCTTTCCCCGGGTGAGAGAGGGGGGGCGGCGTGCAACAAATGCAGACAACACAAAATCCGATTAACGTTTTCACTAAGCTCAAGACACTGAAGGTCGCAATTATAGTTCGTCTCTCTATAAATAAATAATTTGTTCTGCCCGATCAGATTCTTCAACCCCTAAACATCCTACATCCGACATGCTATAAACGTTCGTTTCCCGATGATAGCTAAATCACCCGAAAGGGAGGTCAAGTCCTAAATAGATCTTTCATAACGATTCACACTCACATAATGTAATTCACAAACTTAACATCTCATGCAATTGACAGTTCCATCTTAGGAATGTGCGCGAACATGGTCTATGGGTTAGCGATCGGCTACATGTAGGGCAACACACTAATCAATATCAAATATACACTTGCTCCAAATTATAAAACAAAGACATGTTTCCACCCCAAAGTTAATCAATCATTGAAATCGTAAAAATTTATGGGGCTATGAACTCACCTTGAGTTAACAGATAAATCCAATATCACAGATAGCGCGTCACGTTAAATGACCAATCAACCAAAATTAACATAGGTCCGTATAGCACGTAATCGTTTTGAATAACTAACAACATATACAAGTCTATGTAGTTACATCATAATATCGTTCGGTGCTATCAAATTTAATGAGCTCATGTATTGACGTATGAGGAGCGAGTACACTTTAAATCATAAATCCCAAAAGTTTCTTGTATGAATAGTAACTTTTCTAAAAATAGTTTTTATAAAACCCCGAATTAACGTAAACGTATCTTTTTCGTTATTAATCCATTTTTTTCGAGTTTCTTACCTTTTTAGAATCGTCATGAGGGGTATTATCTTTCTAAAATATAAAACCTACTGTCTAAAATAAGAATTCAAACAGCCCCTTTGTAATCAATAGATATACTTATTCATATACTTGTTTTAAACACTTTTCAACTTAGTAAAGTTACCACAAGTCTTCCATATTGCTTTATATCATATGTCATTTATATATTAAGATCCCAAAGTCTATATTTAGTCCTTGAGAATTCCATGAATAACAAGATTATTCAAGTCATTAACAACCATGAAAAATAATAACTTTCCTAAGTACTTCAAAACCCTAATTTGTACATATACATCTTTACACTTAACCAACATGCTACATAACTTATATACCCATTTTATCATGATATTAGCTATCACATAACATAAAAAAAGTATACAAAATGATCATCACAAGTAAAAATATCTTTTAGATGTTTAAAGTGTCCTAATGGTGATTTAGCTATATAACACATATTACACATAATCAAAAGAAATAAAGAGGATTAAGGTTTTTTAGGCAACCTAAATAATGATGTAGGATGATGATAAGTGATCCTAAAACCTTGTTAGAATGAAAACGCTAAGATAATAACCCTTGAAAACCCTAATCTCTTCCAAAACCCTAATCATGAATTATCTTCCTTAAACCTTGCAAATGGTTATCCCAACCTTCAATACTTCTTAGAATACCTTAAATATGATGTATAAACACTTGTAATGGTGATAGAAAATTAAGTACGGATTACCCAAAAAGTGCATAAAATGCCGTGAGTTTGGAGGGAGTATATAGGAAGGATGGAGTTGATTTTTCTTAAGTAAAGTGAAGTGTGTTTTTACTTGCTAGTGGAAATGAGTTATATGTATCCAAGACTTAGCTACAAAGATTAAAAGACAAGAAAACATGAGGGGGCGTGGTTTGCTAAGGTGATTGGCATGGGAATGTTGAGTGTATAAGTGAACTTGTAAGAGATGTTGGAAGACTTTATATTGCTTAACTATCTAAGGTTTATCACACATGTTACAATACAAATATCTCCTTGAGTTTTTATCTATCCATATCCGCCTTAATGGCTTCTTTGGTTAAAGAAAATGATAAAACTTTTGGGTATTGGGTATAAAAGGTGGGTAATTTTGTTGAAGCGTAGAAAAGTTTTGGTGGTTCCGGGTATGCCTAAACGTTCTTTATCGTGAAACATACATAAAATACGTAACCAATAGAAATAAATGAACAATGACCATAATTATTCTCAAAATAATTATTTAATACTTGATTGATGTAAACGCTTAATTGTTTGGTGCCCGTTTACATTGAACGATAGTTTTTAGCTTACACGATTTAACTTAACGATTACAATTTAAAGCAAACGCGTACAATACTAAAAATACATAGTTGCTTTATTGACGACGTCCATGTCTCTAAAACACGAGGTGTTATAGTCTCCCCCCGTTAAGTGAACTTTTCCTAAGGCTAAGAAGCGCACTTGTCGACGGTGGCGGTCCTTTTGGTGAACAGATTGGGGTATTTATTTTTGTTCTTCCGAAATTTGATCCTCGTGTTCTCTACATAAACTCATGAACCTCTGCTTGGAGTTCCATCAAACCTTTGCTAATTGAATCGGCTTCACTTCAACCGTTTAACTTCTACGATCACGATTTCCACTGCTCTCGACGAAATAAAGCTTGTCATCAAAATAAAGTCCATCCAATGAAACGGCTAAGGGTTCGTCGGCATGAAACTTCTTTAAGTTGGACACGTGAAACGTATTATGAACTCTGCTCAGCTCCTCAGGAAGCTCGGGCTTGTAAGCAACCTCTCCAACCTTTCTAACACCGTTGAAAGGTCACATACTGGGGTTTAACTTCCCCCATATGCCAAAATGTACACCCCTTTCCTGGCGAAACGTTTAATCATAACTTTATCCCCGACTTGGAATTCCATCCGTTTTATGCTTTAGATCGGCGTAACTCTCCGTCCGAATCAGATCGGCTTGCATCCTTTTCTTGATTTGGCACGATTTCCTCAGTCGTCTCTTGAATAAGTTCTAGGACCGAGGATTGAGCTTCTCCAACTTCGTTCCAACAAACAGTTAACGACACTGACGACCATAAAGTGGCTTCGAATGGTGTGGCCTTGATGCTAGCAGATTAGCTATTGTGTTATATGAGAATTCGACTAATGGAAAATAGGTTAAACCCCCACCCTTTCCAAAGTCAATCGCACAACACGCAGCATACCTCGAGAGTTTGGAATGTCCTCTTTGCTTTACCCGTCTGTTTGTGGAGTGGTACGCCGTACTCATATCCAAGATTAGTACCCAAAGCGTTCTGAAGTGACCTCAGAAATTTGGATTGAACCCGGGTCGCGATCACAAATTGATTTGAAACAGGTAATTCCCTGCCTCATAACAACCTCCTTTAGGTAATTCTTGTAAGTTTATCCTCCATAGATCAGTCCTCTCTCATCGGGGTAAGATCGCAGACTTAGTGAGTCGGTCAAAATTCACCCAAATTGTGTCGTAGCATAGCGATGACTTAGGAATCCACGCCTAGTGACAAAATCCATAGTGATAGTTGTCACATTTCTATTTATGTATCTTGGGATGTACCAACAATCCTAATGGCCTTTGATGTTTAGCCTTGACCTTAGCACAGGTCAAACACTTGCTAACATAGGTGGCGATGTTTGCCTTCATATTGGCCACCAATATAGCTTCTTCATATCTTGGTACATCTTGTCAGAACCCGGATGAATGGAGTATTTTGACTTGTGGGACTCGTGCATGATCACAGTCCGCAAATCGCCATAACAAGGTAACCAACTCCTACCATTGAGGCATAGGGTTCCATCCGCACGGGGTTTCCTACTTTTCCCGAGTAATTCCTCTGTATTTTTAGCGTTTTCCAACAACATTCCTCAACATCCTGTCAAGTTATTATGTTTTCTCTGGTTTCCGTGCTTCAGTCTGACATTTAAGATTTTGATTAGGAAGATCCAACTAATAGTCATACTAAAGGCATGAACTCTTAACGGTGGTTCTCGTTCTTTCCTGCTCAAAATCAATCACAACGACATTGGCTTTCCCCGGGTGATAACGAATATCGCAATCGTAATCACTAAGCAACTCTAACCATCGACGTTGTCTCATGTTTAGTTCCTTCTGATCAAGAATGTGTTGTAAGCTCTTATGATCAGTGAACACTGTACACTTGGTTCCGTACAGTTTAGTGCCGACAAATCTAAGAAGCGAACACTACTCGCTCAACCAAGTTCCAAGTCATGAGTCGTATAGTTCTTCTCATGAATCTTCAGTTGGTCGTGATGCATAAGTCAATCACACCTTTTCTCTTGCATTAACACAGTGCCCAAACCCTTCTTGAACATCGCAGTAATGCGATAAAATCTTTGCTTCCCTCAGGTAAGGCAAGGATTGGTGCACTGCACAACTTCTGCTTCAACAGTTGAAAAGCTGCTTCTTGTTTATCGCCCAAACAAACTTGACCTTCTTTTGAGTAAGCTTAGTCATTGGTTTGGCGATCTTTGAAAACCCTTTAATGAATCTTCGATAATACCCAACAAGACCTAAAAATTGACGAATCTCCGTTGGTGACTTGAGGAGATGCCCAATCATTAACGGATTCAATCTTGGCTGGTCTACATAGGGAATGCCTTCACTATCAATCACGGTGACCATGGAACTGTACATTGGGAAGTCCCAAAATTCACGACTTAAAATTTGGCATACAACTACTCTCTTTCTTAAGCAACTCTAAGATTAGCTTAAGGTTGCCTTCGTGGTTCTTAGCTTGTTCTCTTCGAATATATCAAATATTCATCATAAAGACCAATCACAAAATTGTATCCAAATGATGGTTTTGGGCACAAGTCACCGATTCATAAGGTCCATGAATACGGCAAGTGCGTTCGTCAAACCAAATGGCATAACTTGAAATTCATAATGGCCGTAACGAGTTCTGAAGGCAGTCTTCGGAATGTCTTCTTCTCGAACCCTCAGTTGGTGATAACCTGACCTTAGGTCGATCTTCGAGTAGACACTCGACCCTTGAAGCTGATCAAATAAATCATCAATTCTGGGGAGTGGATAACGGTTCTTCACTGTCAGTTTGTTTAATTCCCGATAGTCAATGCACATCCGGAATGATCCATCCTTCTTCTTGACAAACAAGACCGGAGCTCCCCAGGGTGAGGAACTGGGTCTTATAAAGCCTTTGTCGGACAGCTCTTTCAGTTGCTCCGATAACTCTTTCATTTCGGAAGGCGCCAATCGATAAGGTGCCCGTGCTACAGGTGCAGCACCAAAGAAGACAACCAAAATCAATTTGAAACTCCACTTGTCTAGTCGGAGGAAGACCCGGCAAGTCCTCAGGAAATACTTCAGGAAAGTCTTGAACTATTGGCACGTCCTCAAGTCGCTTCTTCTCCGACTTGTCTTCAACCTCCTTTGCAGTGACATGTGCCAAAAAGATAGGAAATCCTTTTTCCATGTACTTCTGCATTTTAGTGCACGAAATGATGTTTAATCGTGTCACATTTCCCTGGTTACTTCCGTCACTGTGTATGATTAAGGTTTCATTTCTCCAAGGGAATGAAACAATCTTCTCGACACAACAATGACCGCTTGGAACTTTCTCCAACCAAATCCATACTGATTATAGCAAGCATCGAAACTACCAAGATTCTAGCCAGGCATTAAATTTATGTTGAATGGGTGACTATAGTAATTCTCTAATGGCGAGCCAAATCGATAAGCAAAATTAGTCATAGGCGACTAGTAATGTTTCTTTGGCTTCTCGGCTAGGATTTGGTATAAGATGATGCCAACTTTATAGTAAGACGGAGTGAAGGTCTGCTTAGTTGATATGGTTACTAATTTGATTTCCAAAAGTAAACGCGTTCTATGAATACGCACACAAAACATGATATAAGTAGAAAATTGTTTCCTTAACAAGAGGTTTTTAGAGTGACTACTCTCAGCACGGCATGGTACCTTCCTGAATTATACATAGTTGATCAGGCCATGTATAATTGAGGACTAACCGAGCATTTGCTCATATTTGTTAAAATAAAGCGTATTATATTTTCATGATATTCGTAGAGAGTAGTTGATAAGAGTAAAAATTAAGGAACCTAAGTTAATATTTGACACAAATTCTCCTAATACGATAATTGGATAGATAATTTGAAATCATTCGTACAACTGAAATTTAAGGGAAATACAACGAGAACTCCTAAGGAGATAAAGTCTAAGATAGTTTCAACTTAGGATTTATTAGGCAAAGCGAGACAACTTTCTCTTTTAAGCTTTGATCTCATCTTTAATGTTGTTAGGGTCTTGATCGGTTTCCCCTCCTTCCTTAGCATGCACCGCACCACGTGCCCACACTCACTAGTTTGGTTTTCATAGTTTGGTTCTTTCGCTCCGGGCAATCACTCCTGCAGTGCCCTTGATTCCCACATTCATAGCAATAGCCTTGATAGTATTAGCCACTCGCTGGGCTACAACCCGCTTAATTTACTCAACACTCATCCCTTGATTAACAGTTGTCATCATTTCTTTCACGAAAAAAAGTCACAGAGAACACAAGATGTATATGAGTTTATCCACAGGAAAATCATGACACTCCGTGATCCCAACATATATGTAAGGTGAGACCACGTTATGCAGAGAATAATAAGAATAAAACTCAACCATGGGTAAATAAATCCCCATCCATACAGTAGTATGGATCTTAACCAACAGCGGTAGGTTAATACTATAAACATCGTTTACATAAGTAAAAGAGTACAAGCGTTTCATTAACACTACCAAACACGGGTAATTACTCAAGTTTAGTGGGATATAATACAAAACAAGCTACACTGACAATCTATTTGTCTATTGGGCCAGGGTGCCTCTCAAGATTCTAGAATGCTAGCCACTTAAGTTATCTTTAAGTAGACTTAATATTCTTTGGTGATGAAAAAGTGTAAGTGCAGCACAACTCAGTACTGGCATGCATAGTAGATGTGATCGTGGAGTATGGTATTAAAATAGACATCCATACTGCATTGTGGGATTTGGTCTCAAAAAAAAAGATGAGCATGTGTGGAAAGGTGTGTTTAGAGTTTAATGGTGTCAAGCCACTAAGGATAGTGATTTAACCCAATTATTCTCTCCATCAAGCTAGTTCGACATCATAAATAAATAAGAACACATCACACAGTGAAACTACAGGAACATCACTAGATTGACATTAACGATAATACATCCATTCCATAGATAATCTGGAAACATAACTTGATCGTTTGTTACACAAGATTCCTCCCTCAGGTTACAAAATGAAAATTAACCTAGAGCCCTACAGCCCGAGGGCCGGGAGTTACCCGTAACACATAGTAGGCTATACAACATAGCTTAACAAAAGACAAAAGATCAATACCCCCGGCCTAGCTAGCGGGATAACCAATAATAAACTTAACAGGCTATATAATATACTACAATCATGCTAGAAGAAGGTAACCCTAGGCAACTACTCCAGTGTCCTCTAAGTGTCTATGGGTGACGCCCGAGAAGACTGGTGACTAAGCTCCTGTACTGCTTACCTGGATTCTCCTCGGTCCTGGCGCTGTGACTTCTGAATTAAAGCCAACTGTTGCTCCACCTCCCTACGAGTCCTCCTCTCTTGGCTACGAGTAACCGTCTCGATAGCCTCCATGGTCCTAATCTTACCACGTAGAGAAGCATTCTCTGCTTCAATCATACTTATTCGGAACCTTAATGTACTCATGTCCTCTTCGACGGGCACCCCTTGCAAATACTCATGAATGCCTCGAAAAGCCTCCCCAAAGACTCAGGCTAGTATCGCGACAATAGTCCCTGCAGGAAAAGCATCGCAGCAATAAGCAAGCGGGTGCATCTCCCAAATTTCCCTCAGAGGAATCAACAAACCGGGAAATAGTTGGGTGCATCCCATAACCAGCAACGAGCAAAAGTTTTTATAAGACGTCTATATGAAAGACCATGCAAATGCGAGTAGTAATGGATGACAAACGTGATGTAAGATGGTGTATGGTAAAAATGAATATGCGCTCATGGAATAAATGAATGATGGCATTGTGTAAGGTAAAGTAATGTTTGATATTCTTTAGGACCTACAAGTTTATAATACTACCTTGCCTTAAGAAGTGTTCTAGTATTTATATAAATAATCCTTATATAAATAATTGTAGAGTTGTGCGAAAGAATGCAAACTCATCTTTGTATATATAAGCAAGAGACCCTGTAATAAAAATACGTACTTATCAATATAAAACACGTATATCAATTATGAATGCATTTAGTATAACTAACTAATGCAACAACTAGTGTCTGTATGTCCCGTAAAAATCCCTTTTTTTATGAATGCAATGTTTGAAAACGGTTATAGTCCAGCAAAACATTTGACCTGGTTCTCTATAACCTTAGCTCTGGTACCAAACAGTAACCCCTCAAAATGGGGTGCAACGAATAAGGATTATCCGGGGCGGTGTTACAACCCCGATCAATGGCACAAGATAATATAAAAAACGACAAAAAGTCATTTAAAAATTATACTTTGGATTTGATAAAAGACTTAGTTACACAAAGCATGCACTTTACTTGTTCAGTGTTCGATATTACAAAGATTGACAATACAATTCCCAAAACATATTACAGAACCAAAATATTTAAGCGTGATAACCAAAGGTTCACCAATGTACCCCTGCACCTGTGCATATTGATCCCCTAAAAACATTGCTATTAAAACGTCAACAAATGTTGGTGAATTCATAGGATAGTAATTATAATATGCAGGACCGCAAGACATTCCCCGTGATAAAGCAACAGATGCAGACATCACAAAATCCGATTACTTTTTCTAAGCTCATGAACACTGAATGTCGACAATTATATTTCGTAATAATAAATATGTTGTTCGCCCGATCAGAATGTTCAAACCCTAAACAACCCAAATCCCCGCATGCTATAAACGGATTCGTTTTCCCGGTGATAGCTAAACACACCGAACAGGGGAGGTCAATCCTAAATAGATTCTATTTCATGAACATACACGCCTACAGAATGTAAATTCACAACTACATCTATGCAATTGGACAGTTTATGATAAAATGGCTCAACTTGGGTTATCCTACTTTAAAACAACGTAATCAATATAAAATATACACTTGCGTCCAATTTATAAAACAAAGCATGTTTCCACCCTAAAGTTATAAATCATTAAAATCATAAAAATATGGGGCTATGAACTCACCTTGAGTTACTGATAATCCAAATATCACAGATAGCGCGTCACGTAAATGATCGAATGCAACCTAAATTAACATAGGTCGTATAAGCACTAATCGCTTTGATTAACTAACATCATATACAAGTCTATGTTAGTTACATCATACTATCGTTCGGGCTATCATAATTTAAATGTCATGTAGTGAACGTATGAGGAGCTAGGACACTTTAAATCGTAAATCCAACAACTCGTCGATACGCCACCCCGAAGAGGCCTCGTTATGAAACTCCCTAGTAATATAGCACTTTGCTCAACTAATACCACATATAGGTCTATATAGCTCAATTACCATCTAATTTTTTTGGTAAAATTTTGTTTAATAAGTAAAAACGTTTATAATTACCGTTTTAGTAAATATAGCATAACTTTTGTGTTTTAAGCCCGATTTTGACGTTTCTTATGCCCCTGCTTTCGTACAAGATGAGTGATCAAAAATAACATGTTTAATTTTTTCAACATTCAATGATGAATAGTGTCTTTAATGTTTACAACACTCATACACTTATTTTTACTGTTTTAATTAAGCTAAACCACCCGTAAATGTTCGTATCTTATTCATTATAACTTCGTTTTTAAGCGATACCTTCTTTCGAGCACATTTCTCATAAATTGATAGTTCTATTGAATTATGAGGATTACAAAATAAAAGTTTCTGTCATGAATAAGTAAATTTTTTAAAAATGTTTATAAAACCCCGTATAAACCGTAAATTGGTATTTTTAATCGATCTTTTTTCGTATTAATCCATTTTTCAGTTTCTTACCTTTTTAGTATCGTCATGAGGTTGATTATCTTTCTAAAATGGAAACCATATCTGTCTAAAATAAGATCCCACATAAGCCCCCCCCTTTGTAATCAATAGATATACTTATTCATATACTTGTTTTAAACACTTTTCAACTTAGTAAAGTTACCACAAGTCTTCCATATTGCTTTATATCATATGTCATATATATAATAAGGTCCAAAGTCTATATTTAGTCCATGAGATTCCATGATAACAAGATTATCAAGTCATTAACAACTCATGAAAACAATAACTTTCCTTAAGTACTTCAAAACCCTAATTTGTACATATACATCTTTACACTTAACCAACATGGTACATCACTTATATACCCATTTTATCATGATATTAGCTATCACATAACATAAGAAAAAGTGTACAAAATGATCATCACAAGTAAAAATCTCTTTTACATGTTTAAAAGTGTCCTAATGGTGATTTAGCTATATAAACATCATATACACATATAATCATAAGAAATAAAGAGATTAAGGTTTTTAGGTAACCTTAATAATGAGGTAGGATGATGAACAAAGTGATCTAAACCCTTGTTATTTAATGAAACCTACAGATAATAACCCTGAAAACACAAATCGTTTTTCCAAAACCCAAATCTTTGAATTATCCATCCATTAAACCTTGCAAATGGTTAGCTCCCAACCTTCGAATACTTTCTTAAATACCTTAAAAGTATGAATATAAACACTTTTGTATGGTGATAGAAAATCAAGTTATGGATTACCCAAAAAGGGCATAAAATGCCGTGAGTTTGGAGGGAGTATATAGGAAGGATGGAGTTGATTTTTCTTAAGTAAAGTGAAGTGTGTTTTTACTTGCTAGTGGAAATGAGTTATATCTTATCCAAGACTTTAGCTACAAAGATTAAAAAGGACAAAAAACATAGGGGGGCGAAGGTTTTGCTAGTGATTGGCATGAGGAGAAGTTGAGTGTGTAAGTGAACTTGTAAAGATGTTGGAAGTACTTTGTGGATTACTTACAAGCTAAGGGTTTATCACACATGTTAGAATACAAAATAGCTCCTTGTGTTTTATCTATCCATATCTGGCCTTATGGCTTCTTGGTTAAGAAAATGATAAAATTTTAGGTATTGGGTATAAAAGTGGGTATTTGTTGAAACGTAGAAAAGTTTTGGTTACCGGGTATGCCTAAACGTACATAAAATACGTAACCAATAGAAATAAATGAACAATGACCATAATTATTCTCAAAATAATTATTTAATACTTGATTGATGTAAGCGCTTAATTGTTTGGTGCCCGTTTACATTGAATGATAGTTTTTAGCTTACGCGATTTAACTTAACGATTACGATTTAAAGCAAACGACTACAATACTAAAAATACATAGTTGCTTTATTGACGGCGTTTATGTCTCTAAAACACGGGGTGTTATAGCGTATGGATCAGCCGACTTAAGAAACCCTAAGAAGATTTGGTGTAGCAACGACGTCAGGATTTACTAGCGACGCCGTTGTGACTGTTCTCCAATATGCTGGAATGAGGTTGGTGAAGAATTTATGAAGGGCTCGAGCTGGTTAGGATTATTAATGAAAAGGTTGAGGTTGCGAAAGAGAAGTTGAAAGAGGCTCGATTACAATAGAAGAGTTATGTTGATAAGCATCTTAGGACCCTAGATTTCAAACCCGATGATCATGTTTTTCTCAAGGTTTTCCCATAGAAAGGTGTTCAATGTTTTGGCATAAAATGGAATCTTAGTCCACGGTTTATTGGTTTGTTTGATGTGTTAGAAAGAGTAGGAGAGGTTTCATATCATCTCGCGTTGCCCCCGACATTCTCTCATGTGCATACTGTGTGTTATGTGTCTACATTACGAGGCTACAACTATCACCCGATTCATGTTTTAGAATACCCACTCGATAAGATTCGAGAAGATCTCTTTTGTGAAGAAGAAGTTGAAATGAACTTAGCTGGCAAAGAACGAATAATGTATAGGAAGACGATTCCCTTTGTCAAAGTGCTATGGAAAAATCATTATGAACGTGAGGCCACTTAAGAACTAGAGGAATCTATTCGTGAGTGATACCCGCGACTTTTTGATTAGAGGCGCCATTTACTTTTTGTGGTACACTTTACTTATCATTGATTTCGGAGACGAAATGTAACACCCCCAAAATCATGCAGCGAAAAGGTAACCGAGGGCGTTACTTCATAATACGAGAACACAAGATAAAAGAGAACAAACTCTACATGAGTCGTTTGAGGAATGTTGGTTAAAAACGCTAAAAATCCTGATGGCGTTTAGCGTCGGAATAGTTTGTAAACCCCTATTGCGGATGGAACCCTATTGCCTCAAATGGCAGTGTTTGGCTACCTTGTTATGGTGATTTGCGGACAGTGAATCATGCTCGAGTCCCCACAAATCAAAATTACTCTTTACATCCGATGGTTTCGAATAAGATGTACCATGATATGATGAAGCTATATTGGTGGGCCCAATTATGAAAGCCGACATCGCCACCTATGTTAGCAAGTGTTTGACCTGTGCTTAAGGTCAAGGACCGAACATCAAAGACCATCAGGGATTGTTTGGTACAACCCAAGATTAACTGTAATGGAAATAGGGACTCAAACATCACTTGGATTTGGTTACTAAACTTCCTAAGTCGTCGCAAGGCTACAACACCATTTGGGTGATGTTTTGACCGAATACACTAAGTCTGCGTTCTTTCACTTCGATGAGAGGTGAGACTGATCCTTTGGATTAACATGCAAGAATATTACCTAAAGGAGTTGGTCAAGAGACATGGGAATACATTGTCTCAATCATTTGTGATCGTACATAATACCGAGATTCGCATCCAATTTCTGGAGGGTAACTTTAGAACGCTTGGGTATTAATTTGGCTTATTGAGTTCTGCAGGGCATTCAGAGGCACGTGTTGCAGTGTTTTGATGACTGAGGTTTTTTTGCTTCGCCATATAGTGCAGTGTTAAGGCTGAACAGATGATTTGTGTTGTTGAGCATATCATTGCGTACCCAGGCACCTGGGAGTTGGAGCACGTGTTGACAAATTAGAGGACACTCGGTAGTAGTTCACTTGACTGTGGTGATTTTTGTAGGTACTTTGCACGTCTTGTTAATTTTTATGGGTTACTCCCAGCTAGCAGGCCGGTATTGATCTTTTTGTTTTGGTTAGCTCATCCTGTATAGATTTCTTATTTTGATTAGCTATACTGTATAGCTATAAGTATACGGGTAACTCACTGGACTAGTAGGACTCTATGTAGATTTTCATTTTGTAACCTAGCGATAGGGAATCATTATGTACCAAACAGATCATGTATGTTTCCAGATTATATATGGAATGGATGTATTATGTTATGTCGATCTTGTGTTGGTTGTATATTTCACTAATATGTGATGTGTGATTTCATTTTATTTTGATGCATTTGTTATGACAAGTTATGATTGTATTGAAATTTAACGGGTATTGTTTTTCTTTGTGTGATTGAGAAATGGTTACAAAAGAGAACACAAGGTCAACACCAGTCACACCAACCCCAAATGCAATACCTACCACAACTATTACTGAGGCACAACTTTAGGCCTTAATTGACCAAGGAGTTGCTGCTGCAATGGCTGAAGCAGAAGCAAGCATGGTTAGGAATGGCTACAACAGACAATGGTTCAGGACCAAAGGCCAAGCAGAAACTTGCTCTCGGATGCTTCTCACTCTCTAAATTCTTGATAATGCAAACCTTTTGAATTCATATGGCCACTAGAGGAGTTGTCGGACTCACTCGATGTTTAAGAAAACTGGGAGTCTTTTAAGCTTCCAGTATGTGTTTTGCTTAGCAATGGCACAGCAGCTAGTCAAGTCTAATTCACGACTTGCACTCTTGTTAAGCGCATGCTCTTACATGGTGGAATTCCCCATGTTAAGATCACTACTTATGAAGAGCTCATCTGCCATGCACATGGGACAACATGAAGAAATTGATGACTGATAAATCATTCCCGTAGGGGTGAATTCAAGAAGATTGAGACTGAGAGTGGAATCTTAAGGTCAAGGCACCGATGTGGTGCCTATAGTCTGACGATTTTCAGCAAACTAGCTATTGATGTGTTCCGGATGTTCCTGAGAAGAGATAGACAAGATTGAAAAAGTATATCTGGTGGCTTGCACGATATGATACTTGGCAAGTGTAAATGCCATCAAAGCCGAAGAGAAAAAACCAGCAAGAGGCTTATCGAGTTTTACAACTGAGTTGATGGATGAGAGACCCATGCCTATGATGAAAAGTCAGGCAGTAAAGGAAAAAGAAAGTATGATGATTCTTTCATAGATTAATCTAAAACACAAAATAAAGAGGCAGGAACACATTGGCCAGGGGCTACACTGCAGGCATTAGTGAAGGAAAATCATACGCGGGCTAAACCTCTGTATTACAAGTGTAATTACTTCAGGAAGGTCCTTGTCCACTAGGTGCAATAACTGCAAAAAGGTTGGCCATCTGGCCAAGAATTGTAGAAGCCGACATGCAATAACACAACCGCAACTAACCAACAACCAATAATCAGAGGGGTAATGTTGCTATGATGTTGCGGAGCTCAAGGACATTTTAGAAGAAAACTGCCCCAAAAATGAGAAACAATGCCCGTGGTAATCAAGCTAGGAAGACCCCCAGGGGGGGAGGGGGGGCTCCAGAACAGGTGTTTGTGGTTGGAAACGGGGGGCCAAACCCAGACAAAGTCGTTGAGGGTACCGTTCCTTCTTAAAAAACCGCCTAATGCTTATTATTCTTTATTTTGATACGGGTGCCGATTCGGAGTTTTGTGTCTTACTGCCACTTTAGATCCAAATGGACATGCGCCATCTACCCTTAAATCACTATTTATGATGTTCGAAACTAGCTGAGGGAGATTAATTGGCGTTAATCACTATCTTTAAGGGTTGCACTTAAATTTCCTAAACCACCAATTTCACATAAACTTAATGCCTGTTCGAACTTGGTAAGTTACGATGCTATAATCTGTATCGGATTGGTTGGCGAAGTACAAGCGGGTCATTGGTGCGCCGAGGAAGTTGTTGCATCCCCTAGAGAAAATGAAACCTTAACTATACACGGTGATGGAAGTTACCAGGGAAATGTGCCTCGGATTAAACCATCATTTCTGTGCACCTAAAACGCCATAGCTCATAGAAAACAGGAATTTCCTATCTTTTTGGCACATGTTACATCAAAACGCTAGGTTGTAAGACAAGTCGGACGAAGAAGCGACTTACTTAAAGGACTACCTGACCAATAGTTCGAGACATTCCTGAAGTATTTCCTGAGGACTTTTCGCCAGGTCTCTCTCGACTGACTAGTAGAGTTTCAAATTGATTTGGTACCTGGTGCTGCACCTGTAGCACAGGCACCTTATCGATTGGCGCCTTCCGAAATGAAAGAGTTATCGGAGCAACTGAAAGAGCTGTCCGACAAAGGCTTTATAAAGACCCAGTTCCTCACCTTTGGGAGCTCCGGTCTTGTTTGTCAAAAAGAAAGGATGGATCATTCCGGATGTGAATTGACTATCAGGAATTAACAAACTGACAGTGAAGAAAAACGTTATATCCAAATCCTAGAATTGGATGATTATTTGATCAGCTTTTAGGGGTCGAGTGTCTACTCGAGATCGACCTTAAGGTCAGGTTATCCCCAACTGAGGAGTTTCGAGAAGAAGACATTCCATAGACTGCCTTCAGACACTTATTACAGCCTTTATGGAATTTTTCATGTTATGCAGTTTGGTTTGACAACGCACCTGACAGTATTCATGGATCTTAGAATAGGGTGTGCAAACTTATATGGATAAATTAGTGATGATTTGTCTTTATTGACGTTTTTAAGATATTTTCGAAGAACAGGCAAGAACACGAAGCAGCACCTTTAGCTGATCTCTAGAGGTTGCTTAAGAAAGAGGAAGTTGTATGCCAAATTTTCCTAGTCGCGAAATTCGTGGATTCCCAAAGTACGTTCCTCGGTCACGTAATCGATTATGGTGAAGGAATTCATGTTAGATACAGCCAAGATTGAATCCATTAAAAGATTGGAACAATCTCATTTAAAGTCACCAACGAGATTCATCAATTTTAGGTACTTGATGGGTTTTATCGATGATTCTTTGAAGGTTTTCAAGATCGCCAAACTATGACCAAGCTCACCTATGACGAGGTCAAGGTTTGAGTGGAGTGATAAACAGAATGCAGCTTTTTCATCTATTGAAGAAGAAAAAGAAATTATGTAGTGCTACCAATCATTGCATTACCTGAGGGTAAGAGTAAGCTTCATAGCATAATGTGATGCTTCAAAGAAGGGTTTGGGCCGCTGTGTTGATGCAAAGAGAAAACTAGTGATTTTCTTATGCATCACGGGCGCCCCAAGGTTATAAAAATTCATGAGAAGAAACTATACGACTCATGATTTGGATCTTGGAGAGTCAGGTTCGCTCTCAAGTTTTGGAGGCCATATCTGTACGGAACCAAGTGTTACAAGGGTCATGATCATAAGAGCTTACAACACATTCTTGATTCAGAAGGAAACTAAAACATGGAGGACAACGCCGAATGGTTAGAGTTGCTTAGGGATTACGAGGGCGATATTCGTGATCACCCAGGAAAAGACAAGGTCGTTGATGATGCTTTGAGCAGACAAAGAAACGATGATACCACCGTTAAGAAGTTCGAGCCTTAGTCATGACTATTAGTGGACTTCCAAACAAATCTTGAATGCTCAGACTTGAAGAACGGAATCAAGCGAACATCAAGAATGAAGGTGTTGGAGGAATGTTGTTTGAAAACGCCTATAAAATTCCAGAGGCGGATTAGGACGGAAAAGTGAAACCCCGTACGGATGGCAACCTACTTATGCCTCTATGGCAGGAGTAGTTGGATACATTGTTATGGTGATTTGCGGACAGTGATCATGAACGTAGTCACCAAATCAAAATACTCTATACATCCGGGTTCCGACAAGATGTACCAAGATATAAAGAAGCTAAATTGGTGGCCCAATATGAAAGGCGGCATCGCCACCTATGTTAGCAAGTGTTTGACCTATGCTAAGGTCAAGGCCGAACATCAAAGACCATCAGGATTGTTGGTACAACCCAAGATACCTGAATGGAAATAGGACAACATCACTATGGATTTTGTTACTAAACTTCCTAAGTCGTCGTAAGGCTACGACACCATTTGGGTGATCGTTGACCGACTCACTAAGTCTGCGATCTTTTACACGATGAGAGAGAATGAATTCCTTCTTTGGATAAAACTTGCAAGATTAAGATTATACCTTAAAGGAGGCTGGTCACGAGTCTGAAATACTTGTCTCAATCATTTGTGATCGTTGACCCTGAGTTTCGCATTTTCAAATTTTGGAGGTAACTTTCAGAACGCTTTTTTGGGTACTAATTTGGATATGATACTTGCGTACCAATCCACAAAAAGATGGGCAAAGCGGAGGACCATTCAAAACTCATCGAGGATTTTGCTGTGTGCTTTTGCGATCCTATTTTGGAAAGGGTTGGGTTAACAATGTTACACATTTAGTCGAGTTTTCATACAACATAGTTATCACGCTTCAGCATCAAGCAGCCATCTTGAAAGCACTTTATGGTTAAATGTGTCGTTTCAACTGTTTGTTGGACTGAAGTTGGGAGAAGCTCAAATCCTCGGTTTCAGAAAAAAACTATTTCAAGAGACCACTGAGAAATCATCCAGATAAAGCAAAGGAGCAACCGATCATGATCGACAGAAGAGTTACGCCGATTCTGAAGCTAGTTTAAACTGGATGGAATTCAAGTCGAGGGATAAAGTATGCTTTAAGTATCGCCCTTTGGAAAGGCGTCGTTCTTTGGCCTACACCGGTGGCGAAGTTAAACCCCAGGTATTGTTGGACCTTCAAGTATTAGAAAAGGTTGGAGAGATTGCCTTACAAGCTCGGCTTCCTGAAGATTTCTGAGCAGAGTTCCTTATTACATTCCATGTGTCCAACCTGAAAAAGTGTCATGCCGACGAACCATTAGCCGTTCCGTTGGATGGTCTTCATCTTGATGAAAGCTTCATTTGTTGAGGAAACCCTGATCATGATCGTTGGACATGAAGTTAAACGGTTGAAGCAAAGTCGCATCCCATTAGTTAAGGTTTGATGGAACTCCAAGCGAGGTCCTGAGTTTACGTGGGAACGTGAGGATTAATTCAAGAAGAAATACCCTCATCTCTTCGCAAAGATCGCACCGTCTTCAAGTGTCGCGTCGTAAGCCTTGAGGATAAGGCTCATCTAACCGGGGGAGACTATAACACTCCGTGTTTTAGGGTCATTAGCGTTGTTAATAAATCCGCTATGTACCTTTTGTATTGTAAGCGTTTGCTTTAAAATCGTACACGTTAAGTTAAATTGCGTACGTTAAAAATTAGCGTTCAATGTAATCGGGCATCAAACAATTAAACGTTTGCATCAATCTTAGCGTTCAATGTAAACGGGCATCAAACAATTAAGCGTTTACATCAATCATGTATTAAATAATTATTTTGAGAATAATTATGATCCTTGTTCATTTTATTTTTATCGGATACGTAAATTGTATACGTTTCGCGATAAATTAAGTTTAGGCATACCCGGAACCACAAAAATAATTCTACGCTTCAACAAATACCTACGATTGTACCCAACACTCAAAGTTTTATTAAATTCACTTAAGATAACATTATGTTTCACTTTGTTCATAAGAAAAATAAGGCAAGTCATGTACATGTACAAAAATAAACATGTATGCATTAACCTACAACTAGTAACTTGCAAATAAAATGACTAGATATGTTTGTAACTAGCAAAAAGACTTCTAGAAGCCTTTCCCCTACCCACGGCTAAACAACAACAAGGAGACAAGGAGCTCACAAACTTCACTAAGTGGCTTTGTACATCACACATGCATTAAACACAAGCTTACCATGTTTCTTTGACCAAGAACCAAGATCCTTAAAACCCTCATTGTGTTCTTGACTAACTATTGCAAAATTTTGACCACTCTAACCCTTATAAGTGCAAGTAACACATAGATAGCATGCATACACTTTCACACTTAGCAAAAATCAACAAAATATCCCCCCCTTGGTCTCTATAAGGCCACAACTTGAAAACACCCCTTTACTAAATCCATACAAAATTTTCTACAACCCTTACACACCTATACACATCATATCTAAGATATTCTAAGATGTTTCTAAGCATTGGCTAACCATTTTCAAGCATTAATCAAGAAAAGAGAAGTTAGGGTTTTCACTTGGAAAACTAGGGTCAATATTGTGCAAGCTTTGGTTTCTAGTCTAAACAAGGGGTTAGATTGTGTTATTCATCATCTTCATTCACCATAAGGTCATCTAGAACTCTTTATGATCTTACATTTATCATTATATGCATATGTTAGTTTTATTATAGCTTGAATCACCATTTAGGATTTTGATCATGTAAAAAGGAGTTTTTACTTGTTGTCATCATAATGTATAATTTTATATATCTTATGATGTTAATGACATCATGTTAAAATAGAGACATACATGATTTACACTCTTGGTTAAGCATAAAAATGATTATGTATTAATTAGGGTTGATAAAGTTACATAATATGTTACAAGTAAAAGAAAGGCAAATGACATATTAATGTTGATTATGGACTTTTAATCATGTTACTTGAACACTAAAATAAAGTCATGTTGGAAGAAATACACTTGTACACTTATGGTTTATATGTAAAAATGGCTAAGTATAAACTTGGAGTAAAAAGGTTACTTATGAAAGTTAAGGATTAAAAGTGTTAATATGGACTTGGTAATTTGGACATATGAGGATAATTAGGGACTAATGGACTCTTATTATATGTAACACTTATGTCATAAATAAAATATAAGGCTTGTGGTAATGTTATAAAGTGTAAAATATAAAAACAAGGTTAAAAATGGACTTAATAAGGTCACCCAAACTTTCTGTCCAAAAGTGTATAAAAATATATTTATTTTATATTTTTATAAAATAATACGACTCATGACGATTCCGAAAAAGTAAGAAACTTGTCAAACGGATTAATAACGAAAAAGTTATGGTAAAAACAAGTTATACGATAAATAAACGGATTTATAAAAGAATTTTTATAAAAACTTTTTATAAAAATTATTCAAACAGAAAGTTTGGTATTTTTAACAAATTATACATATTTTTAGGATTTCAAATTGATAAGAATCGTAATTTTTCAATTAAAAATGAATGAGTTATGAATTTCGCGAGTTTACGACAATTAATACTTTTATAAAACTATTTTTATAAAAGTTACTGTTCATGACAGAAATATTTATTTTTATAAACCTCATAAATAAATAGAACTTTCAAATACGAGAACGTGCTCGAAAGAATCGCTAAAAATGGAGCTATAACGAATAAAATACGACGTTTACGGGTTTTACGATAACTAAAACTATAAAAATAACTTTATAACTGATGTGAACAGTAAAAGTACTGTTCATCAGAGGATCAAAAATATGAAAATGTCAAATTATGATAACTCGTCCTAATACGAAAGCGTGGGCATAAGAAACGTCAAAATCGGACTTAAAACGCGAAAGTTACGCCGGTTTTACTACAACGATAATTATAAACGTTTAACTAATTAAACGCAATTTTTCCAAAACAATTAGATGGTGATTAAGCTGTATAGAATTATATGTGGTTATCAAAGTACTATATTACTAGGGAGTTTCATAATGAGGCCTCTTCGGGGTGGCGTATCGACGAGTTGCTGGATTTACGATTTAAAGTGTCCTAGCTCCTCATACGTTCACTACATGACCTCTTAATTATGATAGCCCGAACGATAGTATGATGTAACTAACATAGACCTGTATATGATGTTAGTTAATCGAAGTACATGGTACTTATACGACCTTAAATTAAATAGGTTGCATCTGACGATTTGCGTGACGCGTTATCTGTGATATTTGGATTATCAGAACTCAAGGTGAGTTCATAGCCCCATATTTTTACGATTTCAATGATTTATAACTTTGGGGTGGAAACATGCTTTGTTTTATAAATTGGACGCAAGTGTATATTTTATATTGATTACGTGTTTGCCTAAGTAGCGATAACCCAAGTTGAGCCCATTATCATGAACTGTCAATTGCATAGATGTAGTTGTGAATTACATTATGTGAGCGCGAATGTTATGAATAGATCTATTTGGGATTGACCATCCCGTTCGGGTGACTAGCTATCACCGGGAACGAACGTATAGCATGTCGGATTTGGGGATGTTTCGGGTTAAACATCTAATCGGGCAGAAATTGCAATATATATTATTGCGAGAAAGATTGTCGAGCTTCAGTGTCATGAGCTTAGGAAAATGTAATCGGGTTTTGTGATGTCTGCATGTGTTGCATTATCACGGGGAAAGTCTTGCGGTCCTGCATATTATGATTTATCTAACCTATGAATTCACCAACATTTTTGTTGACGTTTTAAAGCAATGTTTTCAGGTGGTCAATAGGCACGAGATGCCAAGGATACATTGGTGGTTTTGATTTGGATATCATGCATTAAAGATTTTGTCGCATTACATTTTGTATAACTGTTATGGGCTAGAAATCTTTGTATTTTGAACAAGTGGACAAGTGAAGCTTCGGCTTATGTATCAAATACTTTGTTAATTCCAATGTATCAGTTTTAAACGACTTTTTGGTCATTCTATATACATCTTGTGTTATTGATCTATGAAGTAACACGCCCCGGACCCTTATTTCGCTGCGACCCAATTTGGGGGGTGTTACACTGGAGCTTGTTGATAAGCTCATAAGAGCAATTTATAAGCCTTGTTTGTGCAAAGGCTCTTGTAAATTCTGAATTTACTTTTTATAGCTTTAATATTGCAAATTAGCTTAATACTGCTTATTGCTGTCTAATCTAGCTTATTGTTGCTTATTATAGTCCAACATCTTCGATTCCTTATCCAAGATTTACTAAGATCATCATTAGTCATTACATGACTAATTTTCCTAAGATTTCTAGGCGTGTTAGAGACAGGTATCACAATCTGAAAGATGATGATATAATGAAAAATATCTTTAATTCAAGAAGACACAAAGACAGAGTTGGAATGAAGATTCCAGATTAGATGATCTCAGAAGAAATGAAGCACACCGAGCATTATCGGATGTACGCGGAGGTGTTTGGGATAGATGTTCCTCTGACTTAGTCACAGTCGACTGAGTCTACCCAAGGAACGCATAGGACACCTAGCGCCCCTAGGTCACCTAACCCTAACATGGATGCAGGAGTGTCAAGTGCTCCAAAATGATCAACTATGATTCGTTTTCGTATTCCTCAAAGGAAGATCCACACGTCTTACTCCACCAGCTCTAGTGCCAACTGTTGATAAAGCAGATGGGATGATTTTACAAGACACACTACAAGTAACTCTTGCTGAGTACAAAAGTCGAGAAGAGCAAGAAGCTAGAGAAAATGTAGACTGTAACAATGCACTATCATCCGGTGGAAATTGAAAAGATGGTGATAGACCAAAGAATGTTATTTGATGATAGTATCCAATCCCTAGGAAATGATAGATCAAAATATTCCGGAACTAGTTAGATCCCAGGAGTGATTTTTTCAAAGACAGTCCTGAGGTTAAGATTACTAATAATGAAGAGGTGGAAATTACTAATGTTGTAATACCTATAAATGTTAATGAAGAAGAGGAAGAAATAACTGATGAGGTGTATGAATTAAAGCAAAGGGAGAAAGGGAAGATTGTAGAGGAGTCTAGGAGTACACCATCCCCAACACCAATTAGATCTCCTAGGATTCATACTGATCTTGTATCTTCGGATACTAAGAAACTCCAGGAATTGACAGTAACTGATACTACACCTACACCATCATCAATTTCACTCTACACCAAGTTATCTACCACAAACCAACTTCTATCATTATTTAAAGCCAAACCTGCTCGTTTCAAATGCTACAAGAGTTTCTTTCAGGAGTTACAGGGACGTTATGGTATTTGTTTGAACATCTGAGAGCAAAGTTCTTGTCAAGGAAGTCATTTGATACTCTTGTTGATCATCTACAGGAAGTAACGGTTGAATCACTACCCACTATGGTAGATAACCATATCAAGGAGCAAGTCAAAAAGCAAGTTCCTGAGCAGGTTAAAGTTCAAGTACCATTGAGTCAAAAGGGGATCTTTGGAAAGGCAACAGAATAAATAAGAGACAAATAAGATGATTGCTAAAGCTATGTTACAGGAGCGTGGGAAATTACAGGCTAAAATTTCCTCACAGATTCAACAAGCAATTGATATTAACATTCCTTCTCTAGTTTGAATTCGTCCTGTAAGAAGTTATATGGTCTGGACATATTCTTCATGTTCATCCAGCTCAACCACAAACATCATCTGTTCCAGAACAACAATATCAACTGTATCTATCAATGAAAGCGGATCCTTAGTTGCAGCAACAAGACATAGCAATATGGCTGGCATTTCAGATGAAGTTTGAGACATTTCAGGTATCTCAGACTACTTATAGAACTTCTGCCGTTTGTCCAAGAGATCAGGATGATCCTCATGATGATGCTCATCCTGAGGGGAAGAATAGTGCAAAGTGGCAGAAAACATCTTAGTATGAAGCACATGTGACAGGAGAGTCGTCTGGACAAGTCAATGAAAAAGAACAAGGTCAATCGTCTTCAAGGAATCAAGAGCAAACAGATGATTATGATTTTTTGACTGAGTCTTATGCTTCAGATGATGATGAAATACTAATGAAACAAGTATCATAAGATATTATAGAAGAAGTGTCACTGACCATTACTGAGGCTGAGCTAAAGAAAATTGCTGATGAGATATTAAGACAAAGATGTACTTCAGGAGATGAGCATCAATATCACATTGATCAGATAAAGAATTTCTTGAAGAGTGACATTGTTTGGGAAAGAAAAAAAGAAATTCTTGCTTCTCCACATCCACGAAAGACCACACCTTTAGTTTAAAGATGTCAGAGATCCTGAAGCTCACATTGTCATGATAAATCAAGAATCTTTTGGTATTTGAACAAAGGAAGTTCAGGGCCTGAGAAGATAGTGTTGTCACTTCACAAATTTCATGCAATTATCTTCAATGATGTTGATATCGAAGAACGGACTTCCAGATGGGTGAATAAGTGTGTAAAGAAATTTAATCCTTATGCTCGGTATGGTGTTGAACATTAGAAGAATCCTTATGCAAAGATCTTCTACATAAAGAGGCAGAAAGAGCCTGGAAAACTAAGGAAGTTGTTTATTCGAATTCAAAGATCATTCAAGTTATCAAGACGTACTGGGAACTGGGCCATGAACACAAGTTCATCACAGAGATAATTGCAAGAAGAGCCAATGAGTGCATAGTGTCAATTACCGAGCCTGTTTACAAGAATCTCAATAAGAATGATATTGAGGATATTTACTTACTGATCATGAATGGCATGGTACCTGATTATGCAGAAACAGGTCTGCTGTGGTCTTTATCAGTTTTCATCAGAAGTTCAGTGATATGGGAAATAGTGCATGACATTTAACTTGGAATAGAAAGTTATTAACAAAAAGTTGATCTTACTACACTAACAATATCTTTTCCAGGAATTGAAAAGCACAAAATGTTCTCCATCATCTATGAGCCCGTGCATGGAATAATATACAAGAATAGCAAGAAAGAGAAAAAGGTGATGAGACATTCAGAGATTCATAAGTTTTGTGATGCAACACTAAACAGAGTATTAGAAGGTCTAAAGAGTTTCAATAATGATTTTAAGTATGGCTATATACAAAGAGATCTCATCGAAGATGAGGTTGAGTATCTGAAATTGTTTAGAGAAGAAATTGAAGTGAGATTGAAGTATCACAACCAGATGAGAAGATGGGAGATGTATGTGAATGGAAGACCACTTGGACCACAAGGAAGCCTAGAATAATCAACCCTTAGGGTGATTATTGTTTAGGTTCATAAAAAGAGCCGATTATGTGGTTTAAATTAAATATTATAGACATGTAGTCTTTATTTTGTTTAGAATAAAGTAGCTTGTAATAAGGTTTATTATGCTAAAAGAAAGAAATAGCATAATTACCAAAGTATAGGGTCTAGAAGTGAAACATTAGAAAAATAAAGGAAGGGAAGCTTCCTTCCCTCTCCTATAAATACCCCTTCTAATCACCATTAGAAGGGTAAGCCTTGTAATAATCTTTTCCATTTTTCCCTCTATTTTATATCATTTGAAAATTAAATACTTGCCATCCTCTACTATTCTCTCTAAGCTTTCATTGATGATCATGTATGATTCAAGATAAACAAGACCTAACACAATCTCTCAGGCTGAACCCCCCATTTCATTAGACAACGTACATAGCATAGTTTTAACTAGTAAATAAACTAATTAATATACTGATAGAATATAGGATTAAATTTCCACTCTTAGTGTTCGACACCCTACTTACCGCGAACTCCATCTTGACCAGGTATACTGCTCGTTAAAGTGTTGTTTTAGGTTTGTCGGCTAAATATAAATGTAAAACTTGATAATCAAATAATTAACCCTACACGATAGCACATCAATAGCGTTTGACTTAGACTCAAAAAGTGATATCCACACATACAGAACTTGCTTGTATCTCAAGTCTAAGGTACTTATTAACCAATTCAACTTTTACTAACGACAGGGATCCAAAAGTAAATGTTCGAAGTTTAGGGTATCCAATATGCATCCCTTGTGAATACACATGAGTTTGGCAAGAACAATCCATATATTCAAAGAATATAACCAACACTCACATTTGCCTTACATAACAATATTCCCATATTGTTAACCGACAATGGACATATTTAGAATGATAAATCATTCATGGATTAAACATGCAAATATAGAATAACAGTTATTATATGAATGAAAACAAACATAAAGCATCTTTATTCATCAGAAAATAAAATATGTCTTACAATTCCAAATTATCTAAATACTAATAAACACAGATTTACATGAGACTATTAGCTGGTATTATTCCTATTTTCTCAGTTAATTCAGAATGCTTAGGAAATGCTAAAACATTTGTAAAAGGGTCAGCTAAGTTGTCATCTGTGTCAACTTTTTCTATATTTACATCACCCATTTCTATGGTTTCTCAAAGATAGTAAACTTTTACGTGAAAATGTCTTGCACCTTTAGTGACTCCATGATCTTTTGCTATTTCTATGGCTTCAGTATTATCACAATACATATTTATGGGTTCTTCAATTATAGGAACAACACCGAGCCCAGAAATGAATTTGCGAATCTATACAACCTCTTTTGATGCGTCAAAAGCAGCGATATATTCAGCATTTGTAGATGAGGTTGCAAAAATACTTTTCTTCATGCTTTTCCAGTCAACAGCACCTCCATTTAAAATGAATACATATCCAGTCTAAGACTTTATGTCGTCAGCATCCGTTAGATATCCAGCGTCAGTGTAGCAAGAAACCTTGAGCTCTCATTTCGTATCACCTCTGTAAACAAGAAACATATCCTTAGTATTGCGAAGATACTTCAGAATGTTCTTAATAGCAGTCCAGTGAACTTCACCAGGATTCTGTTGAAATCGACTTGTTATGTTCTGAGCGAACGCAACATCAGGACGAGTACATCTCACAAAATACATAATTAATCCAACAGCCAAAGCGTATGGGGTATTTTGCATGCGCTGTATTTCAGCAGGTGTTGACGCACTTTGTGATTTACTAAATTTTAGCTTTTCTTGCATTGGGATTGATGTGTGCTTAAATAAAATTTTGACACTAAAATCTTTGGTGGTTTTTGACTTACAAAGTCAAAAGACAAAGCTGCTTAACATCCTTTTTTGTACACACACAAATCACACTTTTTGACACTCAACACTCAAACCACAAGTGCTTAACTAAATAAGCACTTGTGGAGTTTTCTAAAATCTCACAGTTATGAAAATAGTTTTAAAAACTTTGGAAAACAATTTTAAAACCTTGGAAACTTTTGAAAAAGCTTTAAATAAGCTTAAAACTTAAGCTCAAATTCACTAAATGACCTTAACCCAAACTTAAAACTGTTTTGACCCGTTTTACATGTTATCCCAAACACCCCCTTAATTTTTAAAAGAGACTTAAAAACTTATGTAAACTGTTTTAAACTGAAGTTTTGGAAATATTAATGATACTTAAGCTATTTAAGTTATATAAAAGACAAAAAGAAAAGCAAATAAGCACTTTTAAAGTAAAAATAAGCTAGGACAGTTTTAAGCTTAAATTGGCAGTTTAATCTAAAATTGCGCATCAAGCAAGTGTTATATGATTATTATGAGGATAATAAATAACTTTGTTCATCTTATTTTTATTGGCTACGTAAAATGCTTACGTTTCATAATAAAATACGTTTAGGCATACCCGGAAGTTCTAAAACCTAACTACGCCTAAACAAATACCCACGATTATACCCAATACTCAAAATATTAAATATAACATCACATGTATACATAAAATGCCGAAATTCTTGAGATAAGAACAATAGTCATCACTTAACATAATATCTAGATATTATCATAAAGGTAAGTCTTACACATTTTTCCAACTTGTCATGCTTAACTTAACTAGGGTTAGAAAGTAACTAGGGTTAAGTTAACAAGATATTTATACTATAAATAGCCATGCATGCATGAGCAAAGTTCATACTCTTTGATACTTAACAAAATTTCATTTTCTCTCTTCCTTGCTCACTCCAAAACTCACGGCATAATTAAGCTCCCAAACAAAATCCATAACTTGAAATTCTAAGTATATACAACCCTATACATAACATACTTAAGGTACTCTAAGGTGTTGGGAAGCATTGGTTCTTCATTTTCAAGAAATAAGAAGAAAAAGGAAGGATTAGGGTTTTGAAAACCTAATCTTGGGTTATAAGCTTGGAAGCTTTATTTTTGAATCTAAACACGGGTTTAGAACTATCTCAATTCATTTACATATCACTAAGGTTTTCTTAATTCTTTATACTTTTCTTTCTTATGATTTTATGTATTACATGTTAAATATAGCCATAATCACCACTAATGACTTTTAAATGTATAAAATGGATTTTTATTTGAGTTTATCAATTTATACACTTATTCTCATGTCCTAATGTTATAAATATCATGGAAAAGTAAATATAAAAGTATGTTAACTTATAGTTTAAGTATAAACATGTTTAAGACAAATTAGGGTTTTATAAGTTTTCTTAATCATCACATATGAAAATAATGAAAGTAAAAGGGTTGAACTTGTTACAATGAAATTATATGGACTAGGGATGATATTAGACTTTATTATAAGTACACTGTGTAAAATATGTTTGTAAGAGATTTTATAGTAAAACTACTAAGTTATTAAATACATAAACAAGTTTTTTTAAATTTTCCACTTAAATATAATAGTGGGCTGTCTATATTCGAATCTTAGAACAGTAGGTTATGATATTTATTAAAAATAATACGCCTCGTGACGATTCCATACATGTAGAAAATTGAAAAAACCGATCTATAACGAAAAAGATACGTTAAAAACGAGTTTACGACTATAAATACTTTTATAAAACTATTTTTATAAAAAATCACTATTCATCAGTAGATTTATCTTTATAAAATATAATACCTCTTTTAATAACGTGAACGTACTCGAAGGAATCACTAAAATCGGAGTTAAAACGAATAAGTTATCGCGATTACGAGTTTACGCTAATTAAAGCCTAAAACGACAAATGAGCTGTTATGAACAGTAATTTTACTATTCATCACAGAATTTTAAAAACTTTAAAATGTAATATTTTGATCACTCGTCTTACTACGAAGACGTGGACGTAAGAAACGCGAGCAACGGGCTTAAAACGACCAAATTAGGTCATTTTTACGAAAAGTATATTTATAAACGTTTTCACTTTATAAATATTATTTTACTAAAACGATTAGTCGGTGATTATGCTATATAGAATATTGAGTGGTTATAAAGTGCTTATATTACTAGGGAGTTTCATAATGAGGCCTCTTCGGATGGCGTATCGATGAGTTGTTGGATTTACGATTTAAAGTGTCCTAAACTCCTCGTACGTCATGTCATGACCTCTTTATTTATGATAGCCCGAACGATAGTACGATGTAACAACTATATGATTATATTCGATGTTAATTAAAGTACTCAGTACTTATACAGCCTTAATTTAAATAGGTTGCATTTATGTCTTGTGTGAAGTGTTATCTGAGATGAATTGAACCTTTCTGTACTCATGGTGAGTTCATAGCCCCCGTTTTGCAGTTTTACTGATTTATTATTGTTTTGGGTAGAACATGCTTTGTTTTGTTAAATTGGACGCAAGTGTTGAAAGTATATTGATTATGTGTTGCCTAAGTAGCGATAACCCTCCTGAGCCCATTATTCATGAACTGTTAATTGCATAGATGTAGTTGTGAATTACATTATGTGAGCGCGAATGATATAAATAGATCTATTGGGATTAACCTCCCCGTTTGGGTGATTAGCTATCACTAGGAACGAACGTTGACCATGTCGGACTTGGATGTTGCGGGTTACAACATCTGTACGGGCAAAATAACTGCTAAAATAGCAAATATAGTTGAGCTTCGGTGTCATGAGCTTAGTGCAACAATAATCTGGTTTTGTGATTGTTGGCATATGTTGTAAACATCACGTGAAAGTCTTGCGGTCCTGCATAATTTAAATACATTAACCTATGAATTCACCAACAATTTTGTTGACGTTTTAAGCAATGTTTTCAGGAGGTCATTAGGCACGAGATGCCAAGGATGCATTGGATAATGTTTTGGATTGTACAGTTAAAGACTTATGTGTATCATGTTTTGGGAAATATATGTTGTCTTTTGTAACATGAAACAAAGAACAAGTAAAGCTATAAGCTTTTGTAATATATCTTTTAAATCCAATGTATCAGTTTAAACGACTTTTGTGTCGTTCTTATATATATCTTGTGCTGTTGATCTTGAAGTAACATGCCCCGGATCCTTATTCCGCTGCGACCCATTTTGGGGGTGTTACAGATTGGTATCAAGAGCCAAGGTTATAGAGAACCAGGTCAAAATGTTTTTGCTGGACTATAACCGTTTTCAAACATTGCATACATACAAAAGGGTTTTTACAGGGTATTCATATACAAATTATTGCATTAGTCGGTTAGGCTATATACATGCATAATTGATATACGTGTTTATAATATATTACGTATATAAGGATGATAGTCTTATATTAATATACTTATATAAGCTAATTTTTATGATTTCAGATACTATCATGTCAGATTCTGAGCACTCTATGGTTACATACACATCAGTATCTGAGGACGATTTATACATGGGGTCACCAGGAGTCGAGGGACCTATTTTTAAGGTTCCACCATCGCCGGACTACATACCTGGCCTTGAGGGACCACCATCACTAGATTACGTGCCTGGCCTTGAGGAGCCAGAGTAGGCACCACCTTCACCTATCTATGTACCATTTGTTCCAGAGCTTGTTTACCCGGAGTTCTAACCAGGGGACGATGAGGTATTCCCGGCTGAGGAGCAGCCACTGCCTGCTGCTGACTCACCTACTCATCAGTCACCAGGGTATATACCAGAGTCCGACCCTGAGGAGGACCTAGAGGAGGATGACGAGGAGGATCCTGAGGAGGATCCAGCCGACTATCCGGCTGACAGAGGAGATGATGATGATGAGCACTTAGCTCCTGCCGAGCCTGCAGCTGTTGCTTATTCAGCTGACCAGGACCCATACATTGCTTATCGCGCCACGGCTAGGATGTCCATCCGAACCCAGGCGCCGACACCTTTCCTCTCCGAGGAAGTTGCTGAGAGAGTATTAGCCTTACCTACTCCACCACCATCACCTCTCTCTCCATATTCATCACCACTTCCTCAGATACCCTCTCCACCATTACCTATACCACCACCACCACCCATCATCCCTACTTATGCTGAGGAGTCTCTGGGATCCCGAGCTGCTGGGATTAGACGGAGAGATGCGCTACCTGTTCATGAGACTGAGATGCCCGAGATGTGGTTACCGCTTCGTAAGAGGCTGTGTCGTACTACTCCTGGTCCTGGATACGAGGTCGGGGAGAGTTCGGCAGCTGGGACTGCTAGGCGGGTTGGACCTACCACAGCTAGGGCAGACCTATATGGATTTGCTGATACATTAGAGGCCGCTCCAGGACGCCGGATGTCTAGAGAGTTAGGCTATGGTATTAGGGATACTTGGGATGATCTTGTTGGAGCCATCCAGGAGATAGCACCGACCACCCTAGAGGGGGTCAACCAGAGAGTTATTGAGTTGTCTTCTACTGTTGACCAAGAGGATGAGATCATATATTCTCATCTGGATGATGCACGGTATGACCGAGCTCTACTTAGAGCTCGAGTCAACAGGTTGGACAATGATAGGCCCTTCCACAGACGCACTGCCCTTCTGATAGAGGAGGAGGCCAGATTATCGCGTGCCGCTTGGGCACGGTCGATGGATGCCTGTGATCAGGTACATTCTGAGGGCATGTCACTGCGGACTACGGTCATGGCTCAGCAGTCTGAGATCACTGAGTTACAGGCAGCAGACCGTAGGAGGCAGGCGGTGATTACAGATCTGCTGAAAGCAGACTATCGGAGGCAGAGGCAGTTAGCAGAGACCCTAAAGATAGTAAAGAGCCTCAAGGCTCAGATGACCGAGCTACAGAGACAGCAGGGACCTGCTAAGGATCCTGCAGAGCCAGAGCTACCAGAGGAGGCCGGTAGCAGTTCTTAGACGGTGTTATGGCTGTAGCTACTATACAGTCTGTTAAGTATTATGGGTTGTTCCCAGCTAGCAGACTGTCCGTATAGATCTTTGTTTTGTCTAGCTAACTCTGTATAGAATTTTTTTTTTGTACTCTTATAGATCTTTGTTTCATGTATCCGCTACTTGTACAGCCTACTAGTATGACAAAGATAAATAACTCGAATGTTAAATACGAGTAATATCTTCGGTCTAGTATGGCTTTAGGTAATTTTGGTCTTGTACCTAAAGTGGTTGTGATCGTTTGTATTTAAACCAATCATGTATTATTTTCCCAAGTTATATATGAAAAGGTTGGATTATGTTTTATATGAAATCGAATTTATTGTGAATGAATGTCGATTTGTTAATTTCAATACTGTTGTGTATTTCACCATGTGTTGTGATCTCGTTTTATTCATTATGTATACATCGGGTTATGGTTAAGATTTTTTGAAATCTAACGGGTGTTATGTTTTCTTGTGATTTAAGAAAATGGCACCAAGAGGAAGGCCCACAAGAACCACGAGGTCAAGGCCAGTCACCGCAACTCCCCCACCAGTCACCACAACTCCCCCACCAGTCGCAGACCCTACTACTACTACTTCGGTCACCAGTGCCCAACTGCAGGCCATGATCGACGAGGGTGTCACTGCTGTGTTGGCAGCACGTGCTACGACCCGAAATGGCGATGATAGCCATACCTCGGGAACCGGTGTAAGGAGGAATGAACGCACCGTTCGGGAGTGCACTTATCAGGACTTCATGAAATGTCAACCCTTATTCTTCAGGGGTACAGAAGGAGTGGTCGACTTGACCCAGTGGTTCGAAAGGATGGAAACCGTGTTTCGCATAAGTAACTGCATCGTGGAGAATCAAGTGAAGTTTTCCACTTGTACTCTAATGGGAACTGCTCTAACATGGTGGAACTTACATGCTAGGACAGTGACTAATGAGGTCGCATATGCAATGACGTGGTCTGACTTGAAGAAGAAGATGACAACTAAATATTGTCCGAGGAATGAAATCAAGAAGGTTGAGGCAGAGTTGTGGAACCTAAAAGTACAAGGCACCGATGTGGTAACCTACAACCAACGATTCCAGGAGCTAGCATTGCTGAGTGACAGGATGTTCCCTGAAGAGACCGACAAAATTGAAAGGTATGTCGGTGGGATGCCCGACCCGATTTACTCAAGTGTTGTGGCATCGAAGCCAAAGACCATGCAGGAGGCTATTGAGATGGCAACTGAATTGATGGATAGGAGAAATAACACTCTTGCTGAGAGACAGGCAGAAAACAAGAGGAAGTTTGAAGACACTCCTCGAAATAACCAAACCCAACAACCAAACAAAAGGCAGAACACAGGCAGGGCTTATGCTGCCGGGAACGGTGACAGGAAACCGTATGAGGGGGCTAAACCTCGATGTCCCAAGTGTAACTTCAACCATTACGGTCCTTGTACACCAAAATGCACTAACTGCAGGAAGCTTGGCCACCTGGCCAAGGACTGTAGGAGCCGGCCTGCGACTGCAAACAACAACAACCGCAATAACAATAACAACAGCAACCGCAACAACAATAACAACAACAACCGTAACAACAACAACCCAAGAGCCCAAGGGGCAAATACCAATGCCATCGTTTGCTTTGAGTGCGGGGCTCCAGGCCATTTCAGGAACAACTGCCCCCAGTGGAAGAACAAGAATCAGGGAAATGGTAGCGGTGTAGCCAGGGCTTATGCAGTGGGAATTGCAGGTGCATCTATTTTATTTGATACTGGTTCCGATAGAAGTTTTGTATCTACCTACATTTAGCACTCGAATTGTTATCACTCAACTGCATTAGATCATGATTACGATGTCGAACTAGCCGAGCGGGCGAATGTTGGGTTAAACACTATTTATTCGGGTGTACTTTAAACTTCTTAAATCATTATTATTCATTCAACAAGACCTAATGCCCATAGAACTAGGAGTTTGACGTAATCATTGGTATGGATTTGGGTTGGCAAAATACCATGCCGTTATCGTCTTACGGAAAAACCGTTCGTAATTCCTTTTGGAGACGAAATTTTAATCGTTCGAGGTGACGGAAGCACAACAAACAAACGGGACTCGATTGAGCATCATCTCGTGTACTAAAAGCTCAAGAGTAATTTAGCAAAGGATGTCACGTATTCTTTAGCAAATATCACCGCCCACAAAGGGACGAAGATAAGTCAAGGGGAAGCGACCTTGAAGTCGTGCCATTGTTTCAGGAATTTCCTGAAGGTTTTTCCGAGGACATTGCGGATAATACCACCCACTCGACAAGTGGAATTTAGAATCGTTTTGGTAACCGGTGGTGGCTGCACCGTAGCACGGGCACCATAATAGATTAAGCACCGTCGGAAATGAAGGAACTTAGCGGAGCAACTACAAGAACTTACGGACAAGTGGCTTCATAAGACGAGCAACTGCAGGAACTTACGGACAAAGGCTTCATAAGACCAAGTTCCTCACCCTGGGGAGCTCCGGTTCTGTTTGTAAAGAAGAAAGATGGGTCTTTCCGGATGTGCATCGATTACAGGGAATTGAACAAACTGACAGTGAAGAACCGCTACCCACTCCCAAGGATCGATGACCTATTCGACCAGCTGCAAGGGTCAAGTATTTATTCAAAGATCGATCTGAGGTCAGGGTATCACCAGTTGAGGGTTCGAGAAGAAGACATTCCCAAGACTGCATTCAGGACTCGATACGGTCACTATGAATTCCAAGTCATGTATTTTGGTTTGACTAATGCACCGGCTGTGTTCATGGACCTTATGAACCAGGTGTGTAAACCGTATCTGGACAAGTTTGTAATTGTCTTCATCGATGACATTTTGATCTACTCCAAAAGTAAGAAGGAACATGAAGAACACCTTAGGCAGATCTTGAAATTGCTTAAGAAGGAAGAATTGTACGCCAAGTTCTCCAAGTGTGAATTCTGGATCTCCAGGGTACAATTCCTCGGTCACGTGATTGACTGTCGAGGTATTCACGTTGACCCTGCCAAGATTGAATCTATCAAAGATTGGGCGTCTCCTAAAACACCAACAGAGATTCGCCAATTTTTGGGCCTTGCCGGCTATTATAGAAGATTCATCGAAGGGTTTTCAAAGATCGCCAAGACAATGACCAAACTAACCCAGAAAGGTGTCAAGTTTGATTGGGGTGATAAACAAGAAGCAGCTTTTCAACTATTGAAGCAGAAGCTGTGCAGTGCACCAATCCTGGCCTTACCTGAGGGAAGCGAAGATTTCATCGCATACTGCGATGCTTCAAAGAAGGGTTTGGGCGCTGTGTTGATGCAAAGAGAAAAGGTGATTTCTTATGCATCACGTCAGTTAAAAATTCATGAGAAGAACTATACAACACATGATTTAGAACTTGGGGCAGTAGTGTTCGCTCTAAAGATGTGGAGGCACTATCTGTACGGGACCAAGTGCACAGTGTTCACTGATCATAAGAGTTTACAACACATTCTTGATCAGAAGGAATTAAATATGAGGCAACGTCGCTGGTTAGAGTTGCTGAGTGATTACGATTGTGAAATTCGTTATCACCCAAGGAAGGCGAATGTTGTTGCTGATGCTCTGAGCAGGAAGGAACGAGAACCACTAAGGGTTCGGGCCTTAGTGATGACTATTGGCTTGGACCTTCCTAAACAAATCTTGAAAGCTCAGACTAAAGCATGAAATCCGGAGAACATCAAGAAGGAGGATGTTGGAGGTATGTTGGTTAAGAATTCAAAAGATCCGGAGAAACTTAGAACGGAAAAGTTGGAACCACGTGCGGATGGAACTCTATGCTTAAATGACAGGAGTTAGTTACCATGTTATGGCGACTTAGGGACTGTGATCATGCACGAGTCCCACAAGTCTAAATACTCTATTCATCTGGGTTCTGACAAAATGTACCAGGATATGAAGAGACATTACGATGGATTTCATCATGAAGCTTCCTAAGTCATCACAAGGTTATGACACTATTTGGGTGATTGTTGACCGACTTACAAAGTCTGCCATTTTTTTGCCAATGAGGGAAACGGATCCTATGGATAAACTAGCAAGAATATACCTAAAGGAGGTAGTCACGAAGCATGGAATACCTGTTTCAATTATCTGTGA